>JAJHZJ010000979.1:160000-213547 GCA_023548195.1 Bettongia penicillata ogilbyi
AATATATATTTTCAATCATCTTTTCCCACAGATGGGAAATTGTCTTTCCCACAACTCTATTATAATGAGCATTATTTAAAAATAACAACTTCTCTTGAAAGTAATTCCAATGAGCTCATTCACCAAGTAAGCAAAGCAAGTATAGGTAAAATAGGAAAATATTAATATCTGATAGATACAACAAAGAAATTCAAGTGTAAAGTCAAGTATTTCAGGAAGCAAAGGGAGAGTACCCTTCTGGTTCAATAAATCTGGCTTTTAAAATGAGACAAGACAAGATAAATCAGCACAGAGGGTCCTGTAGGCATGAGATTTCATACTAGTTTCATTATTGCTGGCATGTTAGTTTAGCACTTGGCTCTTCAAGATTGTCAGGGACGGAATACTGAGCTGGCACCAAACAAATACATGCACATTATTGAATGTAACTAACTAAGCAGATGAGATGTAGTATGAGTGAATAAATAAAGAAAAAAGTTCGTTATATTGATAAATAATAGTTTTCTTCTCTGAAGTCTTTCTTCACTCCTGTCCATCCTCTGTCAAACTGATCTTCCTAAAGCACAAGTCTAATCATATTTCCCTCATCCATACCCCCGATTCAGTAAACTCCAATGACTCCCTGTTATCTCCTGGATCAAATGTACAATCAACTGATTGGCTTTTAAAGCTCTCCATAACCCAGCCCCTTCCTACTTTTCTAGTCTTCTTATACATTATTCTCTTCCACACAATCTGCCATCCAGTGACATTAGTCTGCATTCTATTCCTCAAACAGAATATTCCATCTCTTGATTCTGGGTATTTTTCCTCACTATCACTCATGCTTGGAATTCTCTCCTTTCCCTTCTGTATCTCCTGGCTTCTTTCAAATCCAAGTTAAAATGCTACTTCATTCAAGAAATTTTTCCTGATCCCCTTAATTCTACTGCCTTTTCTCAGAGATTTTATCTAATTTATCCTGCCCATATTTTGTTTGCATGTTATCTCCTTCTTTAGATGGTGAGCTCCTTGAGAACAGGAACATTTATTTTTAGCTTTTCTTTTTATCTCAGCAGTTTGGCCTTCCTTAATAAAACCTTGCTAACTGATTATTATAGTATTGTTGAAATGTACAGGGATATTTATATTAGTAAATGCTAGTTAGCTTGATGATAGATGATTAACAAATAACAAGTAGATATAGATATATAGTAAAGAAATAGACTCATATGTAAGTAGACTTATAGATGATAGATTGCTGCAAATCAATTATTGTCTGACAAATAACTTCCATAAATATCTCCCCCTAAAGCTTCATTGTGACATCAAAGTGGTCAATGTTACTTGAAGCTGATGATAGGGAAACTCAAGTTCTGGCAAATAATAAAAAACAAGGAAAGGCTAGGTTGTAATATTGAGGATAGTCTTTGTTGTTGGAGCATAAGGATCTTTTCAATTTCTGTGCTAACTTCCACTACCTATATTTGATAAAATATTTTATATTTGGGAACAGAGCCAAGATTTGTGAGAGCAATGACTCATCTAAGCTCTTAGACAAACTCCTTCAGATACCTCTAAAAGATAATTTGACCAAATTTTGGAGGTGCAGAATCCAGTAGGATACAGATTATGGCAGATTCAAAGCCCAGGACAGACTGGAAGGTTGATGGGAAGGATCTATTTCTTGGGGGTGAGCCCACAGCACACAGCACAGCACATCCAATGCAGCAGAAGCAGGAAAACTTTGTGCACAGCCATGACCACAGTGTGTGAGAGTTTTTTCTGGTAGACTTGGATCATCATAGCAATGCAAGGACATATAAAAAAAAATTTTATATTTCCAAATATATGTAAAAACGCTTTTAACATTCTTTTTTTTAAATTTCAAATCCTTTCCCTCCATTTATCCCTCTTCCCTTCACTCAAAAGGCAATCAATTTGATATAGGGCATATATGCGCAAACATACAAAATACATTTCTATATTAGTCATATTGTAAAAAAAAACAGACAAAAAAACAAGAAAAATTTAAAAAGTTTAAAAATATGTTTTAATCTCAGTATTGTTGAGAATTGTTAAATTCTTCATAGTTAATAATCATACAATGCTGCTATTGTTGTGTACAATGTTCTCCTCGTTCTACTCACTTCACCTAGCATCAGTACATACAAGTCATTCCGTGTTTTTCTGAAAGCATCCTGCTCATCACTTTTGTAATAATTGGTATTCATTCACAATCATATATCACAAATTGTCTAGCCATTCCCCAATTGAAGGAGATACTTTTAATCTCCACTGTCAGTACAAAAAAATAAGCTGCTATAAATATTTATTGTACATATAAGTTATTCTCCTTTTTTCTCTTTAGGATACTGTCCTAGTAGTGATATCACTAGGAAAGAAAGTATGTACAGATTTAAAATCCTTTGGACATAATTCCAAATTGTTCTCTGGAATGGATCGATCAGTTCACAGCTCTACCAACAGCACTTTAATGTACCAATTTTCCCAATCCCCTCTAAAATATTTTATTTCCTTTTGCTTTTATATTAGCCCATCTGATAGATTTGAAGTTGTACCTCTGAGTTCTTTAAATTTACATCTTTCTAATTAGAACCTTTTTTATTTGACTATGGATAGTTTTGATTTCTTTATCTGAAAACTTCCAGTTAATATCCTTTGACCATTTATCAATTAGGGAATGACTTGTATTCTTATAAAGTTAACTGAGTTCTCTATATATTTGAGAAATAAGATCTTTATTAGACAAGCTTACTACAAAATTTGTGCTGTAATTTTTTTTCTAAATTACTCATTTCTGAGGGGCAGAGCCAAGATGGCAGAGTAGAAAGATACATATACTCTAGCTCTTTCCCCACAGCCCATAAAATACTTGTAAAGAATGACTCTCAACAAATTCTAGAGCAGCAGAAGCCACAGAACGACAGAGTAGAGGAGACTTCCAGGCCAGGGTGACCTGGAAGGCCTACAGGAAAGTCTGTTCCACCAGACACAGAGTGGAGCCCAGCTCAGCTTTGACCAGCTTATGCAAAAAGGAGGAGGACTGGAACAGGCCTTGGGGGTGGAATCCACAGGTGCCAAAAGTCAGTGAGAGGGCTTTTTCAGCTGACCAAGAAGGAGGCAGGGTCCCACCTCATAGCTCTGACCCCAGGTGGCAGCAGAGGCCTCAGTGAACAGTGGTTCCTACAATAGGCAGCAGCCAACATCCATTGTTGGAGGCCTTATAGTAAAGCCCCTAGGGGAATTGAGCAGATGATCTGAACCTCAGCCTTGAGTGGTGGCACTGCCCTGCCTAAAGCCCCTGGGGAAATTGAGCCATTGATCTAAACCTCAGCTCTGAGTGTTGACATGGTGGAACTGAACATGGCACTGCTGTGGAGAGGAAATTCTATTACTTACAGGTTCTGGACACAAAAGTTTCTCGTTGCTCCCAGATGAGTGTGCAGACTTGATTGTGCCACCTTGGAGAAACTGAGATCTTACAGAGTATACCCTACACTTGACAAAAAACTCAAAAGTCAAGTAACTGGTTGAGAATACCCCAAAATGGGGGAAAAATAAGACTATAGAAGGTTACTTTCTAGGTCTCTTCTTTCACCCTGTCCCTCCTCAGAAGGGTTTTGATTCAGATCACTACTTCCCCCAAACTGCCCTCCTTTCTCTTAGCCCCACCACTTCATTTTATTCCCTTTCTTTCTTACTTCCTAGGAGGGTAAGACAGATTTCTGTGTGTGTGTGTGTGTGTGTGTGTGTGTGTTTCTTTTTTGAGACAATTTCTACACGAGTAAGGTTCAAACATGTCTATCATTCCACCACCTTCCACTGTATAAGCTCTTTTATGCCTCCTTTATGTGAAATAATTTACCCTATTCTACCTTTTCCTTTCCTCCTTTTCTTAATGCATCCTTCTTTCTTATTTTTGAATTTTTTTTTCTTTTTACATATTATCCCATGCCTTCTGTCTACCTAGTAGCCTTCTAAATAGCCTAGTAGCTATAATAATGATATAATATATAATGATACAATAATAATAATGATAAAGTCCTTAGGAGGTACAGATAATATCTTGTAGGAATGTAAACAGTTGAACCTTATTGAATCTCTCATGATTTTTCTTTCCTGTTTCTTCTTTTCATGCTTCTCTTGAATCTTGTGTCTGAAAGTCAAATTTCCTATTGAGTCCTGCTTTTTTCAAGAGGAACATTTGAAAGTCTTCTATTCAATTATATATCCATTTCTCTAAAGTATTACACACAATTTTGCTAGGTAGGTGATTCTTGCTTGTGATCCTAATTCTTTTACCCTCTGTAATATCACATTCTATGCCCTCTTATACATCAATGTAGAAGTTGTTAAATCTTGTATTACACTGACTGTGACTATATGATACTTGAAGAGTGTGTGTGTGTGTATGTGTGTGTGCGTGTGTGTGTGTGTGGCTGGTTGCAATATTTTCTCCTTGACTTGGAATCTCTGGAATTTAACTATAATATTCCAGGATGTTATCATTTTGGGATCTCTTTCAGGAGGTGATTGGGGATTCTTTGAATTTCTATTTTTACCTCTGGTTCCAGGATATCAGGTAGCTATCTTTGATAATTTCTTGAAAGATGATGTTTAGGCTCTTTTTTGATCATGATTTTCAAGTAGTCAAATAATTCTTAAATTATTTCTCTTCAATATATTTTCCAGGTCAATTATTTTTCCAATGACATATTTCACATTTTCTTCTTCTTTTTTCTGTTTTTGGATTTTGTTTTATTCTTTTTTGATGTCTTATGGAATCATTAGCTTATACTTTCTAACTTCTAATTTTTAAGGAACTATTTTCTTTAGTAAGATTTTGTGCTTCTTTTTCATCTAGGCCATTCTGCTTTTTAAGGAATTCTCTTCAATGGATTTTTGTGCCTGTTTTTCCATTTGCCTCATTCTGTTTTTTAAGGTGTCATTTTCTTTAGCATATTTTTTTTTTGCTTCTTTTACTAAGGTGCTGGTTCTTTTTCATGATTTTCTAGCATCAATCTCATTTTTCATCAATTTTCCTCTACCTCACCCATTTGATTTTTAGTCTTTTAAAGTACTTCCAGACATTACTTTTGTGTGCCTTACTTCAATTCACCTTGTTTTTGAGGCTTTGACATTGTTGTCTTCTCTTGAATTCACATTTTGACATTCTGTCACCATAGTAACTTTCTATTGTAAGGTTCTTTTTTGTTCTTTGCTCATTTTTCAGCCTATTTCTTCACTTTTAACTTTATGTTTTGGGTTTTGCTCCAAGGGTGAAGAGGGTAGTATCCAAATCTTCAGGGTTTTTTTGTTTTATTTTGTTTGTTTTGTGCAATTCAGAGGCAATTCTGGAGAACTTTAAGTTTCCAGTTCTTCTAAGGAAGTATATTCTAAGGAGAAGTGTAATCATTGCTCTCCTGGCCTGTGCTCTGGTCTGGAAGTGACCACAAGCATTCTTTTTCCTTGATGTTCCTGTTCCCTTTTGGCTCAATGCTCTAGTGTGCTAGTACTCCTCCTTTCCTTGGGACTATAACCCAAAACTGTGTATGGAAAATGCGACAGAGTCCTGTGCCCAGTGCCAGAAAATGGCCCCTTGTAATTTCCTTCTGTTCAGCACCACTGAGGTTATTAGACTTAGAGCTCTAGAAGTTGTCATTGCTGCTTCAGTTAGCCCCAGGGCCTCCTGCTGCTTTGCCAGGACCCAGTCTGCACTAGACTACATATCACCATCACCTCAGTGGGGCAGAACTTTCATATCAGTTATCTAAGTCAGGGGTAAGGAACCTGCAATTTGTTCTGTGAAACTGAATTCACTCAGAGGATGATGACCTAGAGGGCCATGTGTAGCCTTGTGGCTGCATGTTCCCTACCCCTGGGAGCTATAAAATTATTTGATCCATTTCTATTTTGGTTCTTCTGGTGCATAACTCATTTAGAAGCGTTATTTACAAGTACTTTGGAAGGGAATGTGGGAGAGTTCAGGTGAGTCCCTACCTTTACCATCTTAGCTCCACCACCAGATCCAACCACATTGCATATTATTAAGTAGCTATTCAGTGCAAACTTACTATAGGGAGGGCCCAAGGGAGGTTACGTAAAATAAAATTGTAATGGATCCACTCATCATTGTTTCATTCAATAGTGCATGTGTAATGGTGAAGATAGTAGAAGGTTGTAATAATCCAAGACTGAGGTTTGGTGACAGAAGAGGGGAGAAAGGAACTCAAGAGAAGAGTATAATATAAAGTTGAACTGGTTTAACAAGGGGAAAAGATGTAGAAGAAAGATGTAGCTAGTACAAGGGTCATTGCCTGAGAAAGAACAGAGTGGTGGAGGGATGAAGGGATTGGAGGGTACAGTGAGGACAGAAAACAGGATTAGATCTTGCAAAGCAGAGGGAGAAGTGGATTGACAACTGATAGATTAATGAATTTCAGAGTTCATGAGCATGGAAATAGAATTCTTGTAGGTGATAGCAGGATTAATAGTATGATCACTATATATAGCTGGGGAAGGGTAGAGGAACATATCACAGGAAATTAGTAAGAAGAACTGGAGGTTAGAGTGTTTAAGAGATTGCTAGTACATATCTTGAATTCCCCTAGTTAGATGGCAGAAGTTGAGCAGGACATAAAGATTTTGAGCTAAGGATTGAACTTATTGAGAAAAGATGAAGATTATTTTGGAAGTTAGTAGATATTAGCTACTAGACTCTTAAAAGGATGATAAACATATACTGAATAAATCACAAGGGATGAAAAGTTATTGAGTGATGATTTTAGAGAGAAAATCTAGAAGTGACAGTGGGAAACCACAACTAGAAATGGTAGCCAGGAGATTACGTCATCAGAAGGGATTCAGGTCTCAGTGAGAATATGAACATGAAAAGAGTAAGAAAGGGAGAAAAAGCATAAAATGACATCAAGATTATTGTTTTGGGAGCAATTATTCCAAGGGTCACTATCAAAGGGATAGGTAACTTTAGAGTGGGACATCAGATAAATTGGGTTGAAAGTGATGTGAATAAGGGACAAGTCAGAAGAGATATATAATGGGGATTGTACAAGACAACTAGAGTTCAGAATCACTGGAATGGAGAGAGTATGATATGGTAAGTTTGTAGAAGTATTTTTTTTTAATCATTGAGTAATTATTTTAAATATCTTATAATCATCCTTGAGGATTTTGGTTTCTGCTAAAAAGGGATGGGGTAGACTAGTGTGCAGGGCAACCAACTGAGGTGAAGTTATAGGATTTCATAAGAGATACTGGAAAAGAGAATGATGAAATGACTGTTCAAAGAAAGTTTCCCTCCTTCCTTGGCAGACATTTTCTCCTTATCCATATGACTCAGGCAAGGCAGCTGATGTAGATGGTCTTGTATACTTGAGTTGCAAGTCTCTGACCTGTACATTACTTGTCACCAAGACCATTCACACTCCTCAATCTCTCATTTTTTTAGATTATGAAATTAAATTCTCATTTGGTTAAGTACCTTGCCTAACTTTGAAGGATCACAATATCTCAGAGTCTGAAGAGACCTCAGATGCCATCTATTTCAGATGCTTTTAAACCTTCTTTGTATTATTGACTCCTTGGTAGTCTGGTTCTATCCACAAGTCTTTTTCTTCCTCCAAAATATTTTTAAGAGATATCAGATTTGGGGAACCAAGATGGTGGAGTAAAAGCACGAACTTCCCTGAACTGTCAACCAAAGCTCTCCAAATATCTGTAAAAAATGACTTCAAATAAATTCTAGACCTACAAAACACACAAAATGGTAGAGTAAAATGAATCCCCATTCAACACAACCTGGAAAGTGGACAGTCTTTTCCATGGGGCAGGGGAAGAGAGCAGTTCACTTGGGCCCTATCTGCACAGACCAGGTGGATTATGATCCATGAAAGAGTTCAAAAAGGATTTCAAAAATCAAGTAAGAGAAGTAGAGGAAAAATTTGGAAGAGAAATGATAGTAATAAAAAAATCATGAAAAATCAATCAACAGCTTGCTAAAGGAGACCCCAAAAATACTGAAGAAAATAACACCTTTAAAAACATATTAATCCAAATGTCAAAAGAAGTCCAAAAAGCCCATGAGGAGAAGAATGCCTGAAAAAAAGCAGAACAGGCCAGATGGAAAAATAATTCTTTCAAAATGAGAATGGAGCAAATGGTAGTCAATGACTTTATGAGAAATCAAGAGATTGTAAGACAGAACTAAAAGAATGAAAAAATAGAAGACAATGTGAAATATTTCATTGGAAAAAAACACTGACCTGGAAAATAGATTCAGGGGAGATAACTTAAAAATTACTGGACTACTTGAAAGCCATGATCAAAAAATGAGCTTAGACATCATCTTTCAACAAATTATCAAAGAAAACTGCCCTAATATTCTAGAAACAGAAGGTAAAATAGAAATTGAAAGAATTCACCAGTTGTCTCTGGAAAGGTATCTTAAAAGCAAAACTCCTAGGAATATTGTAGCTAAATTCCAGAGTTCCCAAGTCAAGGAGAAAAATATTACAAGAAGTCAGAAACAATTCCAGTACTGTGGAAATACAGTCAGAATAACAGAAGATCTATCGACTTCTACATTAAGGGATTGAAGGACTTGAAATATGACATTCCAAAGGGCAGAAGAATTGGGATTAAAACCAAGAATCACCTATCCATCAAAACTGAGTGTAATCCTTGAGGAGGAAAAATGAAATTTCATTGAAATACAGGACTTTCAAATATTCTTGATGAAAAGACCAGAGTTGAATAGAAAATGTGACTTTCAAATACAAGAATCAAAAGAAATATGAAAAAGTAAACAAGAAAGACAAATCATAAGAGACTTATTAAAGCTGAACTGTTTACTTTCTTAGATGAAAAGATGATATTTATAACTCATGATACCTTTCTCAGTATTAGGATAGTTGAAGGAAATAGATAGATAGATAGATAGATAGATAGATAGATAGATAGATAGATAGATAGATAGATAGATACATAGATACATAGATACATAGATACATAGATACATAGATACATAGATACATAGATAAAGGGCAAAAAGTGAATTGAATATGAAAGTATTATATCTAAAAAATAAAATTAAGGAGTGAGAAAATAATATGTTGGGAGAAAGAGAAAGGAAAAGACAGAATGCAGTAAGTTATCTCACATAAAAAAGGTAATAAAATGGTTTTACAATGGAAGGGAAGAGAGTGGAGGTGAGAGGGAAGGAGTGAACCTTACTCTCATAAGATTTAGCTTAAGGAGGGAATAATATACACACTCCATTGAGTATCTTACTCTACAGGAAAGTAGGGGGAAAGGGGATAAGAGGAGGTGATGATAGAAGGGAGGGCAGATTAGAGGAGGGTGTACACAGAAGCAAACAGAAAAGGGAAAGAAAAGGAGAAAATGGAATAATTTGGGGTGGGATAGGATGGAGAGATGTGATTATTATGGAGGTGTTTTGCATAAGTACACATATATAACCTATATTGAATTGCTTGCCTTCTCAATTGGGAGTGAGTGGGGAGGGAAAAAGGGAAAAATTTTGGAACTTAAAGTTTTAAAAGCAAAAATTAAAAATCGTTTTTATATGCAACTGTGAAATAAGATATACAGGCAATGAGGTATAGAAATCTATCTTGCCATTCAAGAAAGTAAGGGGAAGGGGATTAGAGGGGGGCATGATAAAATGGAGGGTAGACTATTGAAGAGGTAATCAGAATGTATGCAATCTCAGTATGGGAGGAGGGGGAAAATGGGAGAAAATTTGGAACTCAAAATCTTCTGAAAATGAATGTTGAAAACTAAAAATAAATAAATTTAAATCTTAAAAAAAGAAATGAGATGTTGAAAAAAAGTTATCAAAATAGGTTTTTTAAAATAATTTCATGGACCTTCAATTTAAGAAAACCTGAGATAATCCAACTTGTACTTACTAAGAACCACCTCTGTAATGTTAGTGATAAATGATCATACATCTTGAAAACCCCCAGTACATGGGAGCTTACTGCTCCTTAAAGCAGTCCATTTCACTTTTTCATGGATCAAATTGTTAGGAAAGGTTTCCTTACATCAAGTCTAAATCTATATCTATGTAATTTCCATCCATTTCTTCAAGTACTATATGCTGGGAATAAGCAAAAGAAGTCTTCTCTCTCTTTCACATTGCCTTACCTTTTAATATTTGAAGACAATCGTCATCATCTCCTAATGCCCTACCCAAGAGTTCTTTTCCTCAGATGAAAAATCCCTAGTTTCTATACTTGTTTTTAATAGAGCAAGATCTCAAGGTCTTTCACCAACCTGTTTGCTCTCCCATGAACATTCTTCAACTTATCATTGTCCATCTGAACATGTGGCCCTATATCATATAGAGTAAGTCACAATGATAGGTTCTGAAGCCTGAATTCCAAACTGCAAAACTATTGCTCTTTCTACTTCATCACCTTTTTTTCAGATATAAACAAGAAGGTGATAGTTGGTAAGAAAAATTGGAAGAAGAATGGTAAGGCAAGGCCCAGAACTTAAGGCTGACATAAACTACAGGAACAAGGGTCATTTGAATCCTTAGCAAGAGGCAGCAAAACATGAGACATACCTCTGGATAAGTTAGGCAAAGAAAATCATCTTCCTTGAATTACCTGGATTGCAAATTGGCTCCGTGAGGGATTGATTGACAACTTCTACAAAAGTTACGAGAAGAAAGAAAATAATTATGAAACAATTCAAGAGATAAAAATCAATATTGTATAATATAAATAAATATTATGATGAACTGGAGCAGAAAAAAGGATTCATGATGGAAGTGTCATATGAGGTAGATCTTTATGAATGAGTAAGATTTGACTAACCAAAAAATAGTACCGTGGATTTCAAAATTTAATATAATATCTTGTCATCTTGAATTCTGCTCAGGCTAATAGGTCTTACTGTTTCATGAATGAATAAGTGAGTAAGCAAATGAATAAACAAGTGAATAAAAAAACCATTTTTTATGTGCAAAAGACTATACTAAGAACTGTGGACACAAATAGAAAAACAAAGACAGCCCCAACTATTCAAGAGACCCACATCTTAATGGAGGCGATGGTACAGACAGGAGGATTAAGCTTCAGGGTAGATAGTAGGTCTCTAGTCTGAATAGAAAATATTCCAGTTGGAATGGAGAATGGAGGTGAGAGAACACTGCTGAACAAATGCATCTTCTTCAGTGTCAATTTGATTGATAAAACCGCCTCGGTTTCTGACATTGAGCACTTTGACCATGCTAAAGATTTTGGTAGTGAGAACTTTGTTCCCTGAGTTTTCAGTGACTGCTGAGAAGGTAATTGAAGTGAGTATAGATACATACCAAGGGAATATTTAAAGTAGATTTGTGGGTTGGAGGTGAAAGGTTGTTACTATTCCTGGAGTTTCTGGGCCAGGTATCCTGGGCTACTTCCATTTGGGACAGTTGCAAAAAAAAAAAATAACATTTATACATGGGGGAAAATATTCACATATTTGTACATATGAACACAAGTGCGTATATGTACAAATATATTCATTTCCCTATTAAGGAGGGAAATCAGCAGACATGATTCTCTCCTCTTTTTCTCTGTCTCTCTCTTTCTACATACATACATATATATATATATATATATATATATATATATATATATATATATATATATATAAAGAGAGAGAGAGAGATGAATATAGATATGTGGATGGCTAGATAAATAGGAAAATATGTGGGGCAGAGCCAGCACAGCAGAGCAAAAAGACACATATACTCTAGTGCTTCACCCACAGCACACAAAATACCTGTAAAAAATGACTCTCAACAAATTCTAGAACAGCAGAAGCCACACAGCAACAGAGCAAAAGAGGTTTCCAGCCAAAGATAACCTAGAAGGCCAACAGGAAAGGTCTATCTCATGGGATGCTGAGCGGAGCAAAGCCCAGCCCTGGCCACGTGGCACTGGGAGAGACAGAGTTCCCAGCAGGGAGGGTCAAAGATGCCACAACCCACAAGATGTAAAGAAAGTTCCAAAGGTCAGTGTGGGAGTGCTTTCCCAGCTGGGCAAGGGGGAACAGATTTCCTCCAGCAGTAGCCCCAGGCGATGGCAAAGGATGAGGCAGCAAACTGCAGACAGCTATGGTGGCCAGGAAGCAACCTGGATCCACTGCCCAAGTAGCTCAGCTTAAAGCCTCTCGTGATAGGGAGCTACTGATCTAAACTTCAGCCCTGAGTGATGACCCTGCCCCCACCCAAAGCATTGGGAAATCAAGCAGCTGTGTTGAATCTCAGCCTTGAACATGACACTGGGGTGGGGGGGGACAATAGGACCATCCTCTTCACAAAGGATTCAGAAGTCAAGTAACTGGCTGAGATAATGTCTAAAAAAGGGGGAAAAATAAGACTATAGAAGATTACTTTCTTGGTGAACAAGTGTTTCCTCCCATCCTTTCAAAGAGGAAGAACAAGGCATACTGTCACAGGAAGTCAAAGGCCCTGCCTCCAGGGCCTCCAAAGGGGACTTAAATTGGGCTTAGGAAATAGAAGAGCTTGAAAAGTGACTTAGTAGCTTACTAAAGGAGAACCAAAAAAAGCTGAGGAAAATAATACTTTTTAAAAAAAGCTAACTCAATTGGAAAAAAAGGTCCAAAAAGCCAATGAGGAGTCAGAGGTTTTAAAAAGTAGAATTAGTCAAATGGAGGAGAAGGTTCAAAAGCTCACTGAACAAAATATTTCTCTGAGAGAGAGAACTGAGTTCAGGGAAATGAATGACTATGAGATAAACCAAGCAGTTAGAAAACAAAACCAAAAGTTTGAAAAAATAGAAGATAATGTGAAACATCTTATCGGAAAAAACAACTGAACTGGAAAATAGATCCAGGACAATTTAAACATTATGGGACCATATGAAAGCCATGATCAAAAAAAGAGCCTAGATATTATCTTCCATGAAATTATCAAGGAAAACTGTCCTGATATTCTAGAACCAGAGGGCAAAATAAATATTGAAAGAATCCACCAATCACCTCCTGAAAGAGAACCAAAGAGAGAAACTCCTAAGAATATTGTGGCCAAATTTCAGAGTTCCCAGGTCAAGGAGAAACTACAGCAAGCAGCTAGAAAGAAACAATTCAAGTATTGTGGAAATACAATCAGGATAACACAAGATCTGGCAGTTTCAACATAAAGGGATCAGAGGGCTTGAAATATGATACTCCAGAAGTCAAAGGAAGTAGGATTAAAACTAAGGATCACCTACCCAGCAAAGCTGAGTATAATACTTCAAGGGAACAAATGGTCATTCAGTGATATAGAGAACTTTCAAGTATTCATGATGAAAAGACCAGAATTGAAGAGAAAATTTGATTTTCAAACACGAGAATCAAGAGAAGTGTGAAAAGGTAAACAGGAACGAGAAATCATAAAAGACTTTCTAAAACTAAACTTTTACATTCCTACGTGGAAAGACAGTATTTGTAACTATTAAAACTTTTCTCAGTATTTGGGTAGGATTGTACATATACATATACACATATGCACACACACATACACACACATACACACATATAGACAGAGAGTACAGGTTGAGTTGAATCAGAAGAAATGATGTCCACAAAAAAGAGTACAATCAAAATTAAGGGGTGAGGGAGGAAAATAGTGAGGGGAGAAAGGGAGAAATGGAATGAGGCAGGCTATAATTCATGAAAGAGAAAAGAAAAATCTTGTTCAATAGAAGAGAAAAGGGAGAAGGGGAGAGTGGAAAAGTAAAGCTACTCTCTCCACATATGGTAAGGAGGGAATAACACGCTCACTAAGTTTGGTATGAAAATCTATCTTACGCTACAGGAAAGCAGGAGAGTAGGAGACAAGTGGGGTGAGGGGAATGATAGAAGGGAGAGCAAATAGGAGAAAGGAGTAACTAGAAATAAACCCTTTTGGGAAGGGACAAGATCAAATGAGAGAATAAAAAATAAGGAAGGATAGGGTAGGATAGAAGGCAATGTAGTTAGTATTACACAATGTGATTGTTATGGAAGTCTTTTGCAAAATGACACATATTTAGTCTGTATTGAATTGCTTGCCTTCTTAGTGGGAGTGGGGAAGAAGCGGGGGGAGGGAAGGAGAGAAGTTGGAATTCAAAATATTAGAAACGAATGTTGAGAATTATTATTGCATACAACTGGGAAATAAGAGACACAGATAATGGGGTATAGAAATTTATCTTGCCCTACAAGAAAAGAGAGAAGATGGAGATAAGGGAAGGGTGGAGTGTGATAGAAGGGAGGGTATCTTGAGGGAAGGGGTAATCAGAATGGAAGATATTAGGGGGTGGGGGAGGGGAGAGATGGGGACAAAATTGGATATGTTACAAAGTGATGTAAAAGTAATTAGTATTAAAACAATTGACTGAATTAATTACTGAGACTAAATCAGACACATCTTTAGTTTGGGGAAATGAATTTTAGTCTAAATTTCCTAGAGGCAGGTAACCTCAGGTAAAATATGGCATTGATAGAAAAGTTAAGGTTTTAATGGTAAACTTGATTTTATGATTGTTATTTAATCAGGAACTAGAACATGTATAGAAAGGCATGTAAGCCACTTAAGACTTGCCTCAAAAGATGTTCTTTAGCCAACATGAAATTATAGCCATATCTGAAACCTGGTTACTGTAACTTGCTATTTTAAGATGCTATAGGACTATTAACTAACTGTTCTTCTGTGTCTGACTCCAGGTATGGATAGCAAGAAAGTCAGTGTGAGTCTCCAATTCATGAAGCCAGTAAGCCTGTGAGATGCTGGTATGAACTGAAAAAAGTGATCTCATGGGAAGGGTGGGAGAGCGGTTGTACAGCCTGGGCTGAGATAGGATTCTCCTGACTCAAATTCCCCACTGACACCTGGCAGACTTTAAGCCTGACTGAATGCAAGTTGACAATCTACTCCTGCCTGGAACTGATATGAAGTTTGGAAGATATAGTTTCCCTGCAATGTCCCTACTCTTAGTGTCAATTTCCTATAGTCGAAAGGTTTGTAAGCTTAATACCAGATCTATTAAATTATAGATTGTTGGTAGGAGAACACCTGAGGTTAAGTCTAAAATTAAGCTATTAAGCTTAGCACTTTAGATCAACAGCAATGTTAGGGTCCTTTAATTCTTAGTAATAGTGTGGAGACAATTAGGTTAAGAGCTTGTGAAGTTAGCATATATAATTATTATTTGTGTCTCAGTTGGTTAATGTTAAAAAATTCTATATTGTAAATGCTTTAAAAGAAGTGTCACCTGACCATAAGTTGGGATGGTTTTATGTAATATGAACTGTGTTAAAAATGAAAAATAAAAAAATAAAAAAGATAAATAGGAAAATAATCTACATATTCATACACATACATATATATATGCACACACACACACACACACACACACACACACACACACATATATATATATATATGCATCAGTTTTTTGAAAACACCTTCTCTGTGAGTTTTCTCTTAGAATGCTACTAAAACATTTTATAGAGGTCAGTTGTTCCCCAGGTAGGGCCACAGTACACATATATGTCAGAGGCAAGACAACCTCAGTTCATCCTGGCTCTCCACTATGTCATGTTTCTTGTCTGTCAAGTTTCAAGTTGTGGATGAGTTTTTTGGTGACTAAATTTGGTTGTGTTATATCCAAGAACCGAGGTGAAGAAGGGACCTCTGAAGTTGCCCTTAGAGAGAAATCCTCCTAGTTCCAAACAACTGGATGAGACAGGTAGTGTGTTGTAAACATTTGCATTTTTATCTGGCACATCTGGGTCTTTATCCCATCCTGTCTTGAAATCAGTGTCTCTGCAAACTTCAGAAGAACTGAACTTAAGGGACAGTACCTAAATAGAGAGAAAAATTGAGTTAAGGGAAATTCCATCTTTGCCACCCTATCTTTCCAACCCTTAAACTCTCTGACTGGAAGAGTTGAGAGCATTCAGATCATAACTTCACCAGTTTCTTCTCCTATTGGCTGGTAGTACTTGGAGCACCAGAACACTTGCTATTATAACTAACTCTTTCCTCCTCTATTACTGCTCCAAGGACTGCAGGTATCCTTCAGATAAGGGCTTTCCCTAGTGACTATAACTCTCAAAAGAATTCACCTTGCTGGACCACTGCTGATCCTTGTGTGAAGGCATGAGCAAGGACATTTCTTTGGGCGGGGTGTATCTGCCCAAAGCAAGTTCTTTCTCTTCCTTGGTAACCTGAGACACTGGCTTGCCTGGGAGTCTAAAGAGATCTTGGGTGAACCAAATTTGTCTGCTTTCTTCATCCACTAGTGCCATTGGAATAGATTCTCATTCTAATAAGTTTTGACAAGAGGTGGCAATGGGAGCAGGTGCCAATGAATCCAACTAGTCGGAGGCATTAGAGACACTGTGGGCACCAGAGGATAGAGGTGTTGCCATGGGAACAGAGTGAAAGGTGCTTGCTGGTGGTTGGTTAGGTTTGTTTTCTTGTTTAAGATAGAGCTGAGCAGCTAGAAGTTATACTATCAATTTTCCATGTTAGCATCAATAGATATATTTATTCCCCCCTCAACTTTCTTTGCCCCCACCTTAAATGGGATCTGAGGAATTTAATTTCTTCTCTAACATGAATATCACTTTCCTATGAGGCACGTCCAAAGCTTTTGAAAAAAAATATATTTTCAGAAAAAAATAGGGCAGTTCTAATCACAGAACTCTTCGTGTTGGAAGGAAAATTGGCGCTCTGGGGGAAGAGTCTTTTTTTTTTTTTTCTAAAGGAATTTGAGGATGACATTTTGAGTTACAAAGCTATAACCCTTGTTCTCATTGAAATTCCTCCACTCTATGCCCTTTGGTCTACTTCCTGCTTTCCTTTTGAGGGATAATAGAAGATGATGGAGCTTATTCCCCAAACCCAAGACTCATTAAAGGTAATAGGGACTCTGATCTCTCCAGGCCAAAAGTGAGGCCTTAAAGAAAAAAGTGAAGTATAATGTGAAAAGCCTAAAAATATCAAACCATTTATTAAAAAGAGGATTATTCTTCTACCCTCATAGAGTTGTGATCCCTGTGTCACCCTAATTAGTGATTGCTGATGTAACCATTTCCTTTAAAGTATCTTGACAAAAGATATAACGATAGGCAAGTAGCATGAATATCATCACATCAAGGAATATAAAAGCAAGTACTTAGAGCAAGTCTAGACTACTGAAATCATGCTCAGGTAAAAATAAATCCTTGCCTATGACATGTTGACTGAGATAGTCACAAATTAACATTATCTTTGTTGCATCGTATTTTAATTTGTCATGTTAAATATTGCCCAGTTGTATATTTTGCCTGGTTCAGCACTGGGGATTTTTGTGAGCAGTGAGTTTGATACCCCTGGCTAAACAAGTCGGCAGTCAATGTTATGTAGGTGTGGCTGTAGAGAATAGACACTTGTTTTGACATCAAGATTTTCTTCTGTCAGAACCAGCTTCTGCAATAGTGAAGTACAGAACTTCAATGTGGAATAGGAGAATCTGAGTCCAGCTTCATCATCTTTATGAAAATAGACAAGTTATTAAAGTTTTGTATTTGTCTTTCTATTTGTACAATTAATGAGTTGTACAATTTCTGGATTTCCTTCAAGCTCTAAATCTATGACTCTGATTTTTCTTCATTCTACATCTGTACCTAACGCCCATGTACAGGTTTAATGATCTCAGGCTCTAGAACCAATCTAAATTCTAGATAGGTGTAGTGCAAGGACTGTCATGCCAGAGCCTCTTAGTTCCAGTAACTAGATGCTTAACTTGTTCCTAGATCTGAAGCTCCAATCGTGAGCTCCAGTTCTAGTGACTAGCTTTATTTTGTTGTTAATCTTTGGATGGTTGAATCTTTGTCATGGTTCAATGACTCTGGTTCCTTTTGGGGCCTAACTTGCTAACTAATACTTCCATGGAGAGTACAATACTGTCCCTGAACTCTACTCTCCACTAGCGATAACAATGCCTTTATGACACCAACTATTTCTGTTTGGATTTGCACCTCATGCCTGCTTTCAGATTGTCCTGGATATGGTGCTCTACTTATCTTCCAAGACCTCTGATAGGATACCTTCTATTACCTTGTCTTAGTATATTCAAACTGTGCCCCAGTAGGTACAGTCTCTGGGTTCCAGATGACTGATACCTGGTTTATACTACTGTCAGCAAATCCATTGTTCTAATGCTCTTCCAAGTGGCTTCAGCACTACATTTGGAGACTGCTGGCTTTACATTCTAACTTCAAAAAGTCCCTCTAACCTTCATTTAGGCTGTGTCTACACAGATCTTCATTCAATGAGTATCAACCAAATAGACCAAACTAGACCACGTAAGTGAAAAACAGCCTTGCTTTTCCCTAAACAGCAAAATTATCCTGAGTGAATTAATCAACCAATAAACATTTATTAAGCACCTAGTATATGTCAGAGACAATGCTAGGTGCTGTGAATACAAATATAAAAACAAGACTTGTGTTCGTTCTTCATTTCCAAAGAAGACTATACCATCAGAGAACTGATGACATGACTTGCACTTGACTTTGTTTTGAGTGAGGAGGGCTGTGCAGGTCACCAGCCTCACTTCTGCTCCTAAGCCATCTGGATCCAGTGACCAGATATTCATCAGGATGACTGGAGATGACCCAGGATGCACTGGGAGACCTTGGCCCCTTTAGGCCAAAGTCTTTGAAGGTACTCACTTAGGGTGAGGTAACGCCCATTCATTGAATAGGCTTGTTAAAGAAGTAGCCAGAGCATGGCCCCTTTAATGAGGCCAAGAAAAAGAAAGACATCAGTGTGGAAGGGAAACAGCAACAGTTACAAGTGATAATCACTGTAGAGCCAGGAGGGTGCAGAATAGCCGTTAGGCAGGGGAGCATTGTCATCCCTGTTTGAGTATGCTTAAGGTTCAAGGTTTTGGGGAAGGAAAGGGGAGGGGAGGGAGGGAGGGAGAGAAGGGAAGGAGGGGTGGGGAGGGGAGGGAGGGAGACAGAGGAGGGGAGGGAGGGGAGGGGAGGGGAGGGGAAGGGAAGGGAAGGGAAGGGAAGGGAAGGGAAGGGAAGGGAAGGGAAGGGAAGGGAAGGGAAGGGAAGGGAAGGGAAGGGAAGGGAAGGGAAGGGAAGGGAAGGGAAGGGAAGGGAGGGGAAGGGAGGGGAGGGGAAGGCAGGGGAAGGGAGAGGAGGGGAAGGGAAGGGAAGGGAAGGGAAGGGAAGGGAAGGGAAGGGAAGGGAGGGGAAGGGAGGGGAAGGGAAGGGAGGTAGCCAGGAAAACTCAGGTCAACTGGGCATCTTTTGACCATTCAAATTTACTTTCTTTTGGAGAGGAGAAAGAAGGGGAAGGGGAGACAGACAAGAGAGGAGGAGCTGAGTTACCAGCTAGCTGGGTCCCCATTCAGTCAGTTGCATCTACTCACAGGATTGTGTTCATCCTTCAATGCCAAAGAAGACTATGCCACAAGAGAAATGATGACATGACTTGCATGTGACTTTGTTTTGAGAGAGGGCTGTGTAAGGTCTCCAACCTCATTTCTCCTCCAGAGCCATGTCATAAAAACAAGATAATGCCTACCTGAAGGAGTCATATTCTAATTAGGGAATATAATATGTTCACAGATAAATAAATAGAGGATTTATGCAAAAGAAGTTTACAAAGATTTAAGAGGTGTGGCCTAACAGCTAGGGTATTAGAAATATCTTTTGAGAACATAGAACTTGAGATGAACTTTGAAGGTAGCTCAAGTTTCCAAGAGATAAGGGAGAGTGTTCTTCCATGAGGGAGCACCTGAACAAAAGCACAGAGCTGGGAGAAAGAATGGTTATGTGTGGAGCATAGCAAGTAGACTCCTTTAGCTGAGGCATAAAAGGCACAGTTCATAGTAATATGTATTCAGCCTGGAAATATAGACTTAAGTCAGATTCAGGGGCCTACAAATGTAGAACATTGGACTTTGCATTTTATCCTAGAAGTATTGGAGAATCACTGAAGTTTCTTAAAGAAGGGAGTGACAGGGACAGACCTGCATGTTAGGATAGCAGGTGTGGATAAATTGAAAGCAGCAGAGAATGAAGGCAGGAAGATCATTTAGAAAGTAATGACGATAAGCCATGTGAGATGTAATGAGGAACTAGAATATGGTAGTTGTGGTCTGAGAGTTAAGACGACTGGTGGAATTGACAAGACAACCCAACAGTATATGGAGGGAGAGGGAGAGTCATGGATAACTCCTAAATTATAAACTTGGGGAAGAGGAAGCATGGAGGTACCCTTAACAGAAATAGGATAGTTAAAAAAAGGATATATTTAGAAAGGACAATAATAAGTACTGTTTGGAATATATTGAGTTTAATATTCCAACAGACAGATGTGGTTGTGGGACTAAAGTTTGGTAGAAAGATGAGGGCTAGACAGCTCTGGAAGTCACATGGATAAATATGATAGCTGAATCTATGGAATCACCAGTAGAGAGGAAAAGGCCCAGGACAGAGCTCTGGGTTATACCCATTTATAAAGAGGTACATGGATAGTGATACCACAAAGAAGAGAAAGGAGGTTTAATTAAAAATGTAGCGAGTCACTGCAGAACAATGTCAAGAAATCCAATAAAGAGAGAGTATCCAGAAGTAGGAGGATGATTAACGGTATCAAATGCTTCAGAAACGACAAGAAAGATGAGGACTGAGGAAAGGTAAATGAATTTAGCAATAAAGAGGCCACTGGTGACCTCGGAGAGGGTAGTTTTACTAGAGTGGTGGAGATGAAACCAGACTTAAAGAGAGAAGTGATGTAAGCAATGGAAGAACTAGTTATAGATGTTTTTTTTTTCTATATGTTTGACTGGGAAAGATAAAAAAAGAAGTTGTGATAGCTTGTGGGGATAGTAGGATTAAGTAGAGATTTCTTTTAAGGATGACAGACATCTGGGCATGTTTTTAGGAAGCAGTGAAGGAGTCAGGAAGAAGTTTAAAATAAGGAAGAGGGAGAAGATATTAAAAACATAATTATTTAAAAGCATGGGATAAAAAAAAAACATAGGTATAGTAGTTTGAGCTTGGCAATAAGAAGCCCACCTCATCCTGAAAGACTGGGAGAGAGGAAACAATAATGGGGAGGGGCATATTGATGAGTTTCTTTAAAATGTGAAAGTTAAGAGGAGAAAGAGCTTTGGAGGGATGGCCTTACTTTTATTTTTCAGCAAAATGTAAGATGAGTCCTCTGGGTCAGTAGCTCAAGAAGGAAAGAGGTCTGTAACAGCCATGTTGGGAGTAAAATGAAGGGCTAATTAGGAAAAAGTACAAGGATATACCTGTAGTGGTAAGAACCTTGTTGATACTAAGTAACTGAATGTGTAAAAGGGCTCAGTCAGTTTGATTGTATGATTTCCTCCATTAGTGTTGAGTTCCTGGAAGCAGGTACAGAGAAGCCAGATGGTAGAGATATTCTAGTAGGGGTGGAGAACATGTAGCCTCTAGGTCAATGTGACCTAGAGGTCTGGGTCCTCAAGTATGGCCCTTTGACTGAATTCAGACCTCACAGTACAGATTTTGTTCATAGAACAAATCAGTAGGTTGTGTGATGGATTTCATCAAAAGTCCATACTTGAGGACTTAGTGGGCTTCTCGTGACCTCAAAGTTGCAGGTTCTCCATTCTTGTAAGGTGTAATGAGTTGTAAAGTAAAGTAAAGTAATGAGCAGTGATGAACTGATGAGGCAAGGGACCCAAGTAAAGGACAGTGTAAAACTGAACTAATTAAAAGGCAGAAATTTTGAAGGGATAAATGAGCTGGGTTCTGATAGAGAACAGTTACCATAATTTGACCTTAGCTCAGAATATCTTCATCAACTCCATATTTCATTCAGTCTCAGTTCAAATCTTTAGACAATTCAGAGGCCTCATAATTTGCCCCCAGATTCAAGATTTTCCAAATCACTTAATTTCATGAACCCCTCAAAATGAAATTTAAGTTAAATTTTGTAGATTTATTTTAAGAGCACTTAGAATCGTGGAACCTTTCCCCAAACCAAAAAGAAGGCCCTTTTACATCTTAGACAAGTAGTCACCCCTCTTCTGCTTAAACATACCCAGTAATGGGCACTTTGCCACTTCTTACAGTGACCCATTTGACTTTTAGACATCTCTGATTTTTAGGAAGATTATTCTACTTATGAAGTCCAGATCTTTCCTTTTGAAGCTTCCATCTATTGCTCCTGTGGCCTCAAATAAAGCACACTTGATCAATCCACATACCAGTCCTTCAGATATTTGAAGCCAGCCATGACATCTCCTCCTAAGACTTTTCTTATCCACGTAAAACTTTCCTAGTTTCTTTCACAGAGTTGTTGCACAGCATAGCTCCATTGAGCAGCTCTTCCCACCATTTCTACTTTATTATACATTACCTCTCTTCTCCCATTCTATAATCCAGCCAAACTGCCTTTCCTGCAATTCCTACATATGATACTTCACCTCCTATCTCCAAGCCTTTGGCCTTTGTATTGTCTATCTCTTATTTCTGAAAGGTACTGCCGTCTCACTTGTACCTATTAGAATGCTTTATTTCCTTCAAAATTCTGCTGAAGTCACACCCTCTCCCATGAAGTCTTTATTGCCCACCTTTCCCTTAAAAACACAGCTACTTTGTACTTATTCTGAATACAGTTTATATTTACTTATATAGATATACATTAACATTTGTGTATTTACATATACAAACATATGTATATATATATGTCTGTTTACAAATACACATATGTCCACATATAAGTATGTGTAGAACATGTATATATATACATATATACATATATATGTGTGTGTATATACATATATACATATATATATATATATATACACATATATATGTTGCCTTTATCCTGATAGAATGTAAGTCACCAGGATCTTGGAGTCTTATTTTTGTCTTTTTATCCTCAGGACTTAGCACAGTTCCTGGTACTTAGATACTTACTAATACTTACTGATTGATTGATAGTTTCCAGTTTCTTCACCATCCTGGTTACCCCCAATTAACATTTCTAAAGCATTATAGTTATGAGAATTCTCTCCATCTTGTTTTCATTTACCACAAATGTAAATGTGTAATTAAAAGCTGTCCTTTGCTACCAACTTTCACATCGCATGGAAGAGATTATTATTTTTTAAAGTATGTTTCCTCTGCAAAGAATTATTTAACCCTTTGGGGAAATCAATCTATCCCTTCCAAGATAAGTAGTGTTTTTAGTGGATTGTCTTGGGAGAGTTTATCATGAAGGAAACAACCTCTAGACTAGAGCAAGCAGCATTCAAGTAAGGGAAAGGTTCTGTGGCTGCAGCTGTGGCTAAGGCTGGAGACATTAGGATTTGCCATAATAAATCTATTAAAGAACGGTTGTTTTCAATAAAAGATTTACATAACTAAAGAGCAAATTACACAAGGGCTCAATGTCTAGCAAAAATTATTTACTGCTAAATAATGAATACAGCTTTGTATGCCAGAGTGTTGCAAAGGGCCAAGCTGGGTTTCCATTTGTATTTTTCTTGCTTTTTGAAACACTATTCATTAAACTTTCATATGCCCTTTATGCAGCCATTATTCCAGAAATAACAGAAGATCTATGTGATAAAGAAAAAAATGAGTTATTTACTAAAATAGCAAGAGTATGAAGAATTTTTTTTCTCCTCCCCCTTCTGAGTTTCTGCCCACTTAGGTACCTCTGCCATTATTCACTCAGCTTGCCAAAGAATGGAGGGACAAAGGAAGTGTTGAAGAAAGAAACATGTTTTAGTAGTGTATGTCTGTTACTTGAAAGCTCATCCTTGATTCTTTGGGGGCCAATGAACCTGAAAGTTTCTGGAAATGCATGTGATTTAAGGTTTAATTATAATCTAAATAAATTTGTCAAAGATAAATATACTGTCAGTAATCATTATAATGTTTCAAAGTACTCTGGGATACAGTGGAAAGATACAGGTTTTAGAGTCAGAAGACCTGAGTTCAAATATCATCTCTACTATTTACATCTCTGGGACTCAGCTACTTGTGTTTGTAAAATGAGGTGCTTAAACTAAATGACTTCTAATGCCCCTGCCAACTCTCTCTCTGTTACTGTCATCCCTGGTTCCCCTTTCTATGATCCTACTCTCTTTCAAAGTTCTTTCACATTCCTTACTTAGCACATTTGATCCTCACATTACCAACTTTGAAATAGGTAGGAAAGACATTATCATTCTCATTTCACAGAAGTTTGTTTTTGAGATACACAGTAAAGTACTTGAACTTGGATTAGATCTAAATCTTGATTTAATGTCTAGCATTGCTTCTGTTACACTCTTCTATCAATCCAAGTCAGCTCCATGGTGCACCCAGCCCAGAGTTCTCTCAGTGAACTGGCATTAAAGGTCACTTTTTTTTGCCAACAAGTACTATAGGAATGTCTAAAAATTATAAATAAGATATCTAAAACTTGTTATGAGTTCTTCACATAGAAAGAGTCTGTATTATTTTGGACATATATATCCCCCTTATCCTACAAGTAAATGACAAGAGAAAATGAGTAAATAATTTTTTAGATTGTAAGAAGTCAATAGGATAATGAAGAAGAGATATTTTCTATCTAGTTTGACTCTAGGAAATAGATCAATTTCCCATACCAGTTTATGGAGCTGCAATAGTCTCTCATATTAGAATGTACAGCATCTTGGGTATTACTAGTAGCTTACTGGACCTTGGTCAAACAATAGAAGGTATCTCTGTGTCTGTCCTAAAAGAAATATTAACACTGAATTTAAGAGAGCAATCAAAAATGTAATTTGAAACAAAATTTACAGAAACAGAATTTAACAAAACTAAGTGTTCAGGATTGGAGGAAAGAAGGAGAGAGCCAAGATAAAGGGTGATAATAAAAAGATTTTAGATGAGATGAAAATGATAAGGACAAAAGGCATTTATTGAAGACCAAGAAAGAACAAGGCAAATGGGAATAAATTGCAAGTTAAGAACCAGAACCTTCCATCAAGAAACTTACCATCTAGTTGTAGAAGCTATATACACAAAACAGACAAGGTCAAGTCCTAAGTGAGTAGTATATATATTATGCAACATGGTACTCTAGTGAAATCAAGAAGCTTGGTAGAAACCAAAGTATTCCTTAGAGGTGATGTGGAGTGAGATTTATACTGATAAGGAGAATGTGAGAGGGTATTCGGAGAGGGGAATGGTGTGCCCTTGGCACAGACTGGAAACAAGGGATGTGGACCAGATTGTGGGACAAGAGAATTTGTGGAGAAGAAATAAAGTTGGTTCTCTTGCAAACAAGAGTAAAATAGTCAAAAGTCTTACACCCAACAATAATTGTGACCATGGGGATCATAAGGGAAAGAGAAGACAAAAGTCTACCTTGGAGGAACCTAACAATCATTCATTGTACCTAACATTCCCATATCTATTGTGTATATGTTCAGTCCTTCAGTCACCCACAGATGATGTGGGTCTTAGAATCAGGGTCTTAGAATGACTGGCCCTTACTCATCCCATATATCCAATTAGTTGTGAAGTCTTGCTCTTTTGACTTCCACCATTTCTCTCACATTCATTGTCTTCTCTCTAATCATACAGTCATTATCTTAGTTTGGGTTCTCATCAACTTTCACCTATACTATTATAATCATCTGCTCTTACTCTGGTCTCTTCCTTCTCTCATCCATCCTCCATACCTTTTAAAGTCATTTTCCTGTAGTGCAGACCTGATCACATCGCTTCTGTCCTCAAAAACTCCAGTGGCTCCCTATTGCTCACAGAACAAAATGTAAATGCTTTAACATGGCTCTCTAAGCCCTTTACAACCTGTTCCTACCCTATCTTTCCAGTCACCACCACTACCATCACAGCACATGACTCTCTTTCCCATATTCTAGGGTCAAATTAGCTTTTCTGTTCTTCACAAATGACACGCCATCTCTCATTTCCATTTCTTTGCATTGTCTCTCTCTCTCTCATGTCTAGGATACATTTCCTACTCACTTTTGCCTCCAATAATATTTTATTTCCTTGAAAATGTTCAAGTGCCATATTTTACATGCAGCCTTTACTTATTCTTATATTACAATTGCCCAGCACAGTTCTTGGAACATAGTAGGTGCATAATAAATGTTCTTTAACTTATTGATAAGCAACCAAACAAAAGTACAAGGATAAGAGAAACACATAGAAATTAAATAACATTTTAAGGTTTATAATTTTATTGAAAAAATCCTATGAGATAGGTAGTAAGAGTTTTTTTAAGTCCTAATTCAAAAACAGAAAAACTGAGACCCTGAGAGATGATATAGGTAGCTTACTCAGACTCTCATAGCTAGGAAGTGAGAGATTCAAACCTGAGTCTTCAAACTCCAAGTCCACAATTCCTTCCTTCCATTCTGTCTATGTTGCCTCTCGTGCTTAGGATCAGCCTTAAGAAGCTGGGAACAGGAATCTAGGCAGAGTAAGTTATCCTGTTATGAAACTGGAATGCATGGCTATACTGTGTATCTATGATTACCTAACTCTTAAATAGTATATGATTCTATTCACCTCACTGCTTGGATCAAAGTGACTCTCATACTCCAGCAGACTGGCCTGAATCATTTTGTTTCTTTAGTGACAACTTACCCCAAGGAAGGGCATAAGGGACAAGAGGCTTGGTGGAGAGATGGAATCTGAAGGTCATAGTTTCATGAAATAATTCCCACCCATACCCTAAAGCAGCTAAGAAGTTTCAGGGAAGGAGATGACTGTTATGCCCCATATCCACCCAGACACACACACTGAATGTCATGGCTAGAACAGTATCCCATTTGAAATGATGTTTTCTTTTCCCTCAGGGATTGTTGGGAAGTGGGTTGTCCTTTTAATCATGCTGGGAATGAATAGATGATTATTTGATTAGAAATTTCACCCTTTTTATAACACTAATTTGACCCACTTCATGTTACTAAGGTTGGAGAGCCATGGGAGTTTCTTCAAAAGCAGCAACTAGCCTGACACCTTGTGACATTTTGCCAAGATGTGTTATATTATTTCAAATAGATCTAAAATTTTTATTTTATTTCAGTTATGGCTCAGTCAACCATCTCACTCAGGCTAGAATGCAAGGTCTCCTTTTAAGCCTCATCTCACTGCTGATAGGCATGGAAGTTTTGAACCACTCCATTTTCAACCTTGGTGGTTCTCTTTTCTTTACAACACAACCTCTAGTGACTCCTGCTCCCCAGAGCTTAGTATATTTATGTTGTACCTAGTATAGACACTCACTACTATAGCTCAGAACTCCAGAACCAAGAGATCTTCAGCCCTGTACTATCAGGTAGTTAGGATTACAAATGTACACCAACCTGACTCAACTCGACTCTCCCAAGATGTAGAGGGGCATGTTTCCCCAAACTAACCTGTCCTCTTCTGTCCGACGCAGATATCAACGGCACCTCTGGCTCCTAGCAACATGGTGCTAGTGTGATCTGAAAAAGCTATGAAGCCTTCCCTGACTAAGTTATACTGACTGTTTCCTTCTCTGAATTTCTAAAGTACTTAGAGTCATAGATCATGAGCTGTAAGGAACCTCTTAAACCCTCAAGTTCAACCCTTCCATATTAGAGCTGGGGAAACTGAGGCCCATAAAAAAATAAATGATTTGTCCAAGGTCTCAGAAGTGACAAGTGAAACAGTCAGAACTTGAACCTAGGTTGCATGGCTCCAAATACAATACTCTTTTCACACAATCACTTTGTACCCTAGATTCTGCTGGAAACTTGTCTGGCCAGCAACATATAATATTCAGTTTTTTACTATCTTAAATTGTTTTCAGTCAATTTAATTCTATTCCACAAATATTTTTTAAATTTCTTGTAGGGTTTTTTGAGGATACGGATAGTTTCTTCTAATTCCATTATGCTCCCCATAGTACATAGCTTAGGACTTGTCTTCCAAGACAAACTCCAAAATTATTTGTTGATGGACTGGCTTTGACCTACAGAAAGAGCTGGTGCCAGATGATGGAGGGATGGGAAGAACTAGTCCATTCCCTTTCTTCAAGGTAGAGTCATCCCTCATTCACCCCAAAACTCAAATCCTCCAACTTATCAGCTAAAGTTCCTAGTAAGATCAAGAACTCCCCTTTCACTTGTCCCACAGTGTGCATGCAGGGAGATGACCCCTGACTTTCAGAAAGAGGAAGGCACTGTTCTCTGCAGAACAAAGCTTTCAATGAACCTATTTTCCCTCTTTCTTTTGCTCTTATACAGAAACTAGCAAACGTGTTGGTTTGGAGAGACTAGTGTCAGGGGTGTCAAGGTTTTTAATTAAACCATGCCCAGCCTCTGTTCTCTTCGGGGTAATTGAAGGCCAGCTGCTGAGTTGTTCTAGTTATATGGATCTGGGAGAAACTGGGTCCTCATTAGTAGGGGGTGAGAATGGATGAGTTTTGTCCAAAGTAAATGCAGGCATCTCATGTGAGTCAGCCTTTAGGGAACGCCTTAGAAACATGGGGTGAAAGACAAGAAAACATGCAACTCTGTGCTTTATTAAGGTCTTAGCAGGCAATCTAGCCTTGTCTTACAGCCTTCAGACAGGATCACACTGAAATTGTTTCAGGCTAGGGAGAATGCAATATTCCCTGATGTTAAAGAAAATGATGCTAAGTTCCAATGGGTCTCTGTCATTTTCAGTATTCCTTAATAAATTGTTATTAAAATTATTCATTAAAATTCTTCATTTTATTATTTTTTAAAAAATAAATTAAATTTATTATCAAAATTGTTAATAAATATATTAATAAATAAAGTACATAAGTAAAAAATAGGCTTGGCCTTGAGGAGAGCATGATAGTATACTCTTTATATGTCAGTGTCAGCAATAAGTATTTCATGATGCCTATGGCATCATCAAGTACTGAGCTTAGAGTTGCTGACTGAAGTTCAAATCCTCTCTGTCCCTTATTACCTGTGTGAGCTTGGGTAACTTGTTTTACCTTTCTCACCCTCATTTTCCTCATCTGTAAAGAAGGATTGTGGGACCAGATGCCTTCTAACATTTCTAGCTCTAGTCTTCGGATTCTCTGATCTGATGATCATGGTAGTGGTGCCGGTGCTGCTGCCGGTGCTGATGGTGGCTGTGATTATGATGACGACGACAATGAGATAGAGGGAATGGATGGAGTGCTGGATTTGGAGTCGGACAGAACTGAGTTCAAACTCCACCTCAAACAAAGACTAACTGTGTCTCTGGGCAGTACAATTCATCTCCCTCAGCCCAAGTTTCCTCAGCTGTAAAGTAAGGAAAATATCATTGACTTCTACAAGGATTTTATGAATATAAAAGGAGATAATAGAATCAAAGCATTTTGCAAACTTTAAAGCATTATTTAAATTCTAGATGTTATTCTTGTTATAGAAGCTACTTTTCTCTCCCTTGCAATATGTGGCCCAGTAAAGAGAGCGCTGGGCTTGGAGTCAAATTCCTAAGTTTAAAACTGGCTTCAGGCACTTACTAGCTGTGTAACCCTGGACAAGTTCCTTAACTCTGTTTGACTCAATTTCCTTATCTGAAAATGCACTGGAGAAGGAATGGCAAACCACTCCAGTATCTTTGCCAAGAAAACCCCAAATGTGATCATAAAGAGTTGGACATGACTAAAACAAGTGAACAAAAATGACAACTTGGTGGATAGTGCTGCTTTGGGGTTGGCTGTACATGGTGATTTGCCAAGCATATTTAGCTGGGTCTCAGATAATTTAGGACATGACCCAATCAAAACAAGACTTCAAACTTCAGACAGTCTTTGACTTTCATAATCTTTGATTTCATCAACGCTTACTCCAAAAGACATCTCAATCCTTCCATACTTCATAAAACATCATTAATCTTTGAGGCCACACTTTATAGTTCTGATATTTTTCCACTTGTTTCCTCTCATATTATTATTATGGCAAAACATGCTTTTTTCCTACTAATTATGCTCTTTGCTCTGTATCAGTTCATACAAATCTTTTCACATTTCTCTGAATCCATCATATTCATCATTTTTTATGGCACAATAAACTGCATTGCATTTGTGTATCACAATTTGTTCAATCGTTCTCCAGTTGATGGAGACAGATTTTGTTTCCAGTTCTTTGCTACAGTAGCAATGAAAAGTGTGCTGTAAAAATCCTTATACATATAGGTCCTTTTACTCAGATCTTGACCTCCTTGGGGTATATACCTAATAGTAATTTCAGTTGACTAAAGAATATGCCCACTCTGGTGACTTTTGTGGCAGAGTTCTAAATTGTTTTCCCAAATGGTTAAATCAAATCACACCCTCACCATTTAATACATCCTGTGCCTTTTCTCCTACCATCCTTCCAACAACTGCTATTTATAAACAAGAGATGAGCAAATGAAAACATCACCTGTGTTCCACCTTGCATCTATTGAATTGTCCAAAATGACAAAAAAGAAAATACCAATTATTATTGTTCTTAAAACATCTCATTATTAAAATCACAGTTTTCCTCCTAGTTTTTTCTCAGTTTGGGGGTAATTTCCCTCAAAAAATATATTGGCATGGAAAAACTGCATGATCTTTTTCATGGTAAAAAGGACTATTGGCTAAAAGTTTAGGTACAAGTCAGGGAGACACTTGTGCTGTTAGAAATGAGGAAATAGGTAATTTTAAAATGAAATGACAAGATCTATATGAAATGAGGACAAGTGGAATAGGCAGAACCTGAAGAATAATTCATACTATAAAATCAATATTATGAAAATGAACAGTTTTGAGACCTTTTATAAACTGATTAAGGACACAATGAGCAGAATCAGGAGAACGTTTATACAAAACAATACAGTAAAAACAAACAATTTTGAAAGCTTTAAGAAACTATGATCAATATGGTGACTGTTAATGATGCCAGAGGACCAATGATGAAACATACTATGCATAATAGAGAGATAATAGATTCTTTCCATGAAATTGTCTGTTTTGAAATCTCACCTTTTAACTAAAAGGGAAGCTCCACTGATACCAATTCAATCAAGTTCTGCATCTGGAATAGTTTATGGAGTGGAGAGGGATCTGGCAAGATACTCAAAGCGCTGGTCTCTTCCTCTAGCTCCCTGCATCACTTTTAACAAGTTACCCAATTGCCTAAGTTTCAGTTTTCTTAAGTGTACCGGGGGGATAACAGTATCAACCCTGCTATACCCAAAGGGCTACTGTTAGGATCAAATGAGAGAACTGAAATGAGTTTGCTTTGAACATTTAAAGATGATACACAAATAAGAAGGATGGCTAATATTTCTGGTCCAAGTAGACCCTAAGGCTACAGCTGTGTTGTTGTTGCGGTTTTTTCCCACTGAAAAGTAAGGCTTATTCTCTACTGGATCTATCTTCTGCCTGAATCCTGCCTCAACTAAAACTAACTTGGAGTACAAATACCTTTGCCTGGGGAAAGCAAAGGCTTTTTTCAGGCAAGATAAATTGTAGTATTGGGAATACAGCTTTTTTTAAAAAAAAGGCATTAAAAAAAAGATTAATGGCATTAAAAAAAAGATGGCATTGAATAAGTACATTACATTAAATGAGTTAATAGAAAAATTATATGAATTTTATGAGTAAAAAGGAACTTCATGTGTTACCTTGTCCAAACCTTTCTCCACTATACTTTACAGAATAGGAAACTGGGGCCAAGGGAATCAATTAATTGAAAAATGTACTAAGTATAAGAGGAGAGGCTTGAACCTGAATTCCCTCATTCCAGAGTTAGTGTTTTTTCTACTGAACCACGGTATCTCTTTCATTCATTTAAGGAACATCTAGTAATCATCTACTCTATAAAGGATATTTTGCCCAGAAGGAAAGGAAATAAAAGTATATATGTATATGGTTCCTGATCTTGAGTGATCTACAACCTAGGTGAGGAGGGTGTGTTAGTCAAGTCATCCAGAGAAGTCAATAAGTGCTGATTAAATGTGTATTACATGCCAGGCACAGAACTAAGCACCTACAATACAAAAAAAAAAAAAAATGTAAAACCAGTAAGCCCGTCCCAACTCCCAATGAGTTCATCTATTGGGACATGCAACATGCAAACACCTATGTACCAGTAACACAAGAAGTAATCTCAGAGAAAAGCCACTAGCATTAGAGGGACCAGGAAAGGTTTCTTGAAGGAGGGATTTTAATTGAATTTTGAATGAAAGGTGGAGATAAGCAAAAGACATCCTGGCATGTGGGGCAGTCAGTGTAAACACAGAGGCAGGAAATAGGATATCTTGTGAATTGAACAGAAAGGTTAGCTTCTGGATTATAGTGTACATTGAGAAGAGTAAAGTATAACAAATCCAGAAAGGCAGGAAGGAGCTGGGTTGTGACAGGATTTAAAAGGCATGCTTTATATTTTACCCTAGAGTTTATTGAGTAGGAAAGAGTGTGATGTGGTCAGATCTGTACTAGAGGAAGATCATTTTGCCAGATCAGGAGAAGGGAGAGACTCCAGGTGGGGAAACCCATGAGATTGTGAAGCCCTCCTGCACAACAGATTTCATATTTGGAATGAGAGGGTAAGAAGTCAAGAATGGCACCAAGCTTTTGAACCCGAGCGGCTGGGATGATAACACTCTTGAGAGTAAAAGAGAAATTTGGAAAGGAGGAGGATTGAGGAGAAACACGAGTCCTGTTTTGGAAATGTTGAATTCAAGAGGTCTATGGCACATCCAGTTCAAGATATTCAAGAGGCAATTGGAAAGAGGAGAGAGACTAGGGTTTGATAAATAGATCTGAGAATCATCTGAATAGAAATTTTGACACAGCTCATGAGAGCTTATGAGATCACCAAGTGAGAAAGTATAAAGGAAAAAGAGAAGAATCCTAGGACAGAATCTTGGGGGAGTAGGGGAGCATGGAAAGTGGGCTTGATCTAAACAAAGATCAAGAAAAAGAAAGTGAGGAGGAATAAGACAGGTTGTAGAAATATGGGGAGAGAACAATGTCACCAAAATCTGGAGAGAAAAGAATATTAAAGAGAGGGTGTCTGAGGAAAAATGAGGACTGAAGAAGATCTTTGGATGGGCCAATTAAGAAATCATTGGTAATCACGAAGAAAAACATTTCAGTTGAACAATGAAGTCAAAGGGCAGACTGAAGAAAGTCTAGAAGCAAGTGATAGTAAAGGAAGTTAAGGCACAAATTGTAGGCTGTTTTCAAGAATGTTAGCCATCAAAGGGAGGAGATACAGAGAACTGCAGGATGATAGACAGCAGGGATGGAAGGATCAAGGGCTTTGACTGTGGGTTTAATTTTTGTTTGGGGTTTTTTATATGAGGGAGTGATAAGAGTATTTGTAGGCAACAGGGAAGCAACAAATAGGCAACAAAGGGAGATTGATGTTGTTGAGAGAGTTAGGATGATAGAAGAGGCAATATTCTGGAAAAGACAAAATGGATTAGGATCAAGATTGCATGTTAGTCTTAGCAAGGAAAAGGATCACTGCTTCAAGCAAGATAGGGGTGAAGGAAGAGATAGTGGTAGAAGACATCTGAGTGATGTCAGGGAAGAGCCCTTCTAATGTGTGTGAGGGTACCTGATATGTGCTCTGTCTGTTCTCAAGTATTCTGGCTGCCTAGGATGATTTAATGAGATACTGCCATCCCCAGGCAAAGTCCTATAAACCAATCATTTCTAAGCCCTAGATCAAAAAGTATTTTCCCTGTGTCCTAACCACTATATTCCCCATTAGGTGTCAGGAATGAAAATTATAACTTAATTCCTTCGATACTTCATGGTCTGAAACTGGATACTGCCTCTTCCTTGGTTGATCTCAGCTTTTCCATAGCTTCTCCAATCCTTCACATTTCACTAAATTATTATAGGATTTCCTTTGGATCTTTTAATATTTCATATATACTTGTGCAGTGCTCAGATGTCCATCTTTTATGGCAAATTCTTACTGATGTGCTCGTCACTGAAAAATATTGTACTTGTCACAAATTGTCCTTGACACTGTCAAATGGTTCAACAGTTATAGTTTACCAATATAAATGACACTGAAGGAGTTGTGTTACCATCTTCTTTGCTGCTACATCCTAAAAACCATTGGACTTTTTTATCTGACTTGCAGTTAAAATCTCCTATTTTTATTTTCTTTTTATTATATATTATTTTTTTTATTATGAATACTATATTTTCTGATCCTGGAAAGTAGGGACAGTCATGTTTTGTTTCTTTTTTTAATGACCAGCATTTAATAGTGCTTTCTGAAAAAGAATCCTCTGGAAACAATGTCTTAACCCAATGGAGTCATTTTATTATTATAATCTAAGGTGCTGTTGCAGTCAAGACAGTCATAGATATATTTGGTGGTACACAGGTAAAATTACTTGTAATTGTTTACAATGCTTGCCAAAAGCTTGCCCATGATGGTTGAAAGCATGATCTTTTCAAGGTAATAACTGCTGTTAATGAGTTCACCAATGTTCTTTCAAGTATAGACTAAGAGAGAAGGTCCAATTTGAGAGACATAGGAACCTAGAGATATATGACCAGCACAGTGGATGAAGCACTCATCTTGGGTCAGGAAGACCTGAGTTCAAATCCAGCTTCAGACACTTACTGTGTGACCCTGAACAAGCCATTTAACCTCTGTTTGAGTTTCCTTGACTGTAAAATGTAGTTAATAATAGCACCTACTTTCTAGGATTGTTGTGACAATCAAATGACATCATGTTGTTAAAGTGCTTAGCAAGATGCTTGACACATAGTAGGAGTTTAAGAAATGCTTTGTTCTTTCCTTCTTTCCTTCCTAGAGCCATCCCTGGAGAAATTGGTAAGAGCCAGTTCAAATGGTAGACCTCTCCCTACTCCCACCCCCTAAACACATACCTTTAAAAAATAAATTGATATTGGATTAAAATAAATATCAAGCGCAATCTAAGGGTGAGCATGTGTGTGTGTATGTGTGTCAGTGTGTGACAGAGAAGTGGAGAAAGAGAAAGAGGGGGGGGTGGGAGACAGGGAGAGAGAGAGAGAGAGAGGGGGGGGGGGGAGAGGGAGGGAGAGAGAGAGACTAGACTAGAGGCTAGCAGACTTACCATCTTTACCTCTCTGTGATGAAGTGAAGGTGAATGCGGAAAGTTGGTGTTAAAGAATGGCTGTTTTTCTACGAGCCTCAGACTTTCTTTTTAGCACCAGCTAGGGGAACTGACTCCTTTTCCACCCACCAGCTGCTTCTATGAGTCACTGACATAATACATAGCAGGATGGGAGAGGGTATTCCAAATCATAAAACGAAAGTATTTAGGGGGTAAAGAGAAGGCATCTTTGTGGTTCCTTTAGCGATGTCTGCACTCAAGGGATACAAAACATCAGCACTAGAATCACTATATACACATTCATATCATTAAAGGAACATTACCTTGCTGAAAACCCATTATCTCTCAGTGTTGTGATTTGAAAAATTCTGAAATTCTCAGTACAAGATCCATGGTATTGTCTGCTGAAACAAAACAAATGGTAGGAGCCTAGATTCTTGTCCTTGAAAGATGGAAGTGAGAAAAATCTTAATGAATCCTAATTGCAGGTGAAAACTGAGAAAGGTGAGCAGTACCGACCTTGGGTATGAAGCTCTTCCTGAGGCTAAAAACTTGCTGTACAAGATCTGAGATAGAAAACTGCTGTTTGTTTATTTTTATATTAATTAGAAAAAGAAATAAATCTTTTAAAATGATGCAGCACAAGAATTTAACTTTGGTTTGAAAAAATATGACATTGTAGGACATGTACAGAAAGTTTTCAGGACTTTTCTCTTTAAAATTCCAGGAGAATTAGCTAGAAGAATATAGCACTCTTTTGAAATGTCAGAAATTCCAGTGTGATAGTATTGACCTGGTGTGCAGGACTCTCCTTACCAAAACAAGATGCCAATGGAATTCCATATAATTCCTATCACACTATTCCAATTAGATGAATTGGAATATTTTCCCTGAGGTCAAAGCAATTGACTGCCTCACCGGGGAAAAATTGAGTAATTCAGATGAATTGAGAACTGGGTAATATGAATTGGTGATGTCTGAATTATAGGATTGTCATTTGCCCCAGTTTATTTGTTACAACATTTAAAAATGTTGGAACAAGAGGAGACCTTGGAGCTCTTCTAACTCATTCTACACCTGAACATGAATTTTCTCTACAAAATCTCTGAAAACTGGTCACCCAGTTCCTATTTAAAGATCTCCCATGGGAGGAATCTACTACTTTTACAAGCATCTCATTCTAACATTTAGGAATGCTTTTTCTATCTATTGGACTGAAATCTGCCTCTCTGTAACTTTTGCCCATGGCTCATTGTTCTATCTTCCAGGACCAAGGAAACGAAGTTGAATATTCCTTCCTTATAGCAAACTTCCAAATACTGAACATATCCCCTGAAAGTCATCTTTTCTGCAACTGAATTGTCTTAATTCCTTGAATTGATACTCTGAGGATATGGGTTTGAATTCCCTCACCAACTTGGTGGCCAAGAATGGTTATCACCTCTCTTACTCTGGACCTCACACTTCCACTGATACAGCCTAAGACTGCAATTTGTCTTTTGCCTACCACATTCATTTATTCCTCAACCAATATTTATTAGGTACATACATCTTCACAGTACTTTGCTAGGCATTGGAGATTTAAAGACAAAAATAGCAAAACAAACTCTGTCTTCACATTGTTAACTCATATTGAACCTGTAGTCAGTAAAACTACTGAGTCTTTTCACATTTCTACCCAGGCATGTCTTCCCCATTCTGCCATCCTGTACTTTAATTCTTTTAGTTCAAGCAGAGGGGAGAGGAAATACACACACACACACACATATACATATATATATATACAAATGTGATATATATTATATATATAATATGTGCATACATAATGTTACTACATTTATATTATGTTATGTTACTACAATTATATCACATGCATATGTACCTATTTAAGTTCAGTACATTCTTCTAACCTGTCAAGATTTTTGCATGACCATTTGGCCATGCAATACATTAGTTATCCCTCTAATCACTTCCCATGAACCCATTCCCATCCTAGGCACTGTGGGAAATATAAGAGGAGCCCCTACATGTGAAGATATTTTGGAAGGCATTTTTTCAAAGGACTTCTTTTGAAATCAGATTTTTCCCCCTCAGATAATCTTATTGTATCTAGCAGCTCATTAGATCCAATCTGCTGTTCTGCCCTTTCAAGCCCAATCAGATGTCACTATGCAACAGTCTGGTGCTTATTTTTGACAGCCTAACTGATTTCCTTCTTCTGACTTCACTGCTCCTTTGATTACTAGATTCCAAAGCAGTTCTTCCACATGAAGCAACAACAGAGGAAAATTCTTCCAGTCATACTGGTTTCTGGTAAAGAGTTGAGATGAAGCTCACTGTCAACTAACTACTTCCAAAAATGATACCCAAGTATTTGCAAGCATTTCAGTATCTTGTCACCAGGATCCTGTTATTTTAGACAGCATCCCACATTATGTGCTGATCTATTAAGACTGTTCATTGGTCACCTTTATTTCTCCATTTTGGCCACTTGTCAGCGTTATAACATCTCTATATCATATCCTATCCAAGACTCAGTTGATTCCTCACCAGATAGACATGGCAACTCCCCCTGAGAAGTATAACTTCCCTCAAGTATGTATATAGTTTTCTGGACCTTCAAATCTGGACCTCATAGCTGAATTTCATAGCATCTTTGGGGATTCTCTTCCTTTGTATGAGAGTCTTAATATGATTTTCATCTATTCTTTACTGAGGGGTCTAATGGGTAGTTTATAGGCATTCTCCAAAATTCTAATCCGGGAGCAGGGAACCTGTGGCCTCGAAGACTAGTATACTCCACAGGTACCCAAATGTGACTTCAAAGTCTGGATTCAGTCAAAAGGCTGCACCTGAGGAACTGGAGGCCCACACAGTGCCCCAAGGCCAAAGGTTATAGACCCCTGTCCTAATCCCTCTGGGGATGCTAGAATGTACAAGTAATGAAATTAACTTATAGAGCACTCTTTCTATTTGCCTCCCTACAAATGTTCAATAATTATTTCACTGTCCTCCAAAACCCTTCACAGAACCACCATGGGCTTCCTCACTAGTTTTATCTCCAGTGGCAGTAGACATTTCTAGCATCAAAAGTCCTCAAAAGAGATTCCATTCAAATATTTCACACCAACATGGTAAAAAAAAATAGCACCCATACTATATACGTTAGCTTAAATAATACTCAGAAAATACAAAATAATACAAAACTTAAGCACACAACAATGCAAATGAATAGGTAACCTATATAACTTTAGCATATTATTACAGTATTAGCATGAATTAAAGGGACAATTAGACAACCATTTGATGCATGAGTGGATTCTGAGTAGGAAAAACAAAAATTGAACAAAATAGACCCTGTTCAATAATAAGGACCAGGCTGTGGTGGTACCATGCCAAAGGTCATATACTATACCCAATACCAGAGAGTGCTCAGAAAAAATATCCTTTTCTCTAGGGTTCTCAAACAAAAAGAATCTTCATGCATCTTTAGTAGGCTGTAATTTGTCTTGAATTGTACTCTTGGCTCAACCTCCACCTGAAAAAACTAGTCATCTCCTACAATACTACACCTCAGTGAAGTCACAATAACATAGCATTATTTATTTTATCATATATAGGCATCACTTAGCAAAATATAATTCTCATTAAATAACCTAGAGGCAAAGGGAATAAAATAAAATAAAATATATCAAAACAACTGCTACAAAGGAGGTATATCTGAAGTTCCTCTCCAAATCAGGCTAATTTTAATCAGTTTACATGCATACCTAAAAACCAGAAGCATAGTTCAGGTGCTAAGATTCAATCAATCACTCAAGTAGCTTTTATTAAGTTTCTACTATGTGTCAGGCACTGAGATAAGCACTAGAGAGTAAAAAAAAAAAAAGAACATACATCCATACATACACACACACACGCACACACACACACACACACACACACACACCCCAGATTCTGCTCTCAAGGAACTCATAGTGTTAAAGGGAAGAGTACATGCAAACAAGTATGAAAAATAAGATACATGCATGGTAAGTCGGGGTAGTCTCTAAACTGGACTGGTTCAGAATTGGGACTTAAGCTGAAAGCTGAAGGAAGTCAAGGGAGCTAAGAAATGAGATGAGGAGGGAGACAATTCAAGGAACAGGAACTAATCATCAGGTCTGTTCCATCAATGTCCTTCTGGGGGGGGGGGGGGTGGTGGCATTGTCTAATAAGCTGAGGGAGACTGGGTTCTAAGACCATGATTCTTCCTCCAAGTTCTTTTCTTTGTCTCTGTCACTATCTGCCTCCCAGAGTGGCTAGTTCATCAGCTGAGTTATAGAAGACACCAACACTCCTCACTGCTTATTCTTCACTTGTGGAATAGACTGCAGGAAACGATATTGTTCTTGGATTCCCCTATGGAATGATGACTACATTTGTCTATGGCAGGTTAAAACATGTTTCCCCCTTCTAAACTATTTTAAGCCTTTTTTTCTTAAAACATACTTTTAATTGACTCTGTGTAAATGGAGTATTCTAAAAGCAAGGTAAACTTCAGGCCACATTTTGCCCCAATGACCAGAAAAATCTAAATCAAGGATGATAATTGGCATTGATTCTATAGAGATTAGCCAATCAGCCAATCCATCATCAGGTTTTTATTGAGTGCCTTATAGCATGCATATAGGCAGCTAGATTGTACAATGGCTGGAGCATGAATATGGTTTAGTCAGGAAGACCTGAGTTCAAATTCAGTCTCAGACAGTAATAAGCCCCGCAAACCTGGACAGTCAATTAAACTTCTTTGCCACCTTCCTTATATGTATAATGGGGATAATAATAGCATCTACCTTAAAGGGCAGCTGTATGAATAAATTGAGGTAATGTTCACAAAATATTCCATACACCTTAAGGTACCATATAAATACTAAATTATATTTCCCAGTTTTAGTCTAAGAATGAAAAAAAAAACTTAAGACTTCTCTCCTTCTTTCCTCTACAAATTCTATGCAATCAAGGGCAGCAGGGTGAAACGACTTCTGAACCATGAGCCAGGAGAGCTGCATTTTAGTTCTTGATGTGACACAAATAGACTCGATAAATTGGACTGCTGTCTGTCCCCTGAACTTGACCTAAAAGTATTCTCTCTATTCCTTATATTTAGAATGTCCTCCCTCTACTTCTTTGCCTATTGAGTTGCTACTTATCCTTTAAACCTTTGGCTGACCTATAAATTACAAGTTTTCGAGGCTCAATTTCCTCTTTTGTAAAATGAGGGAGATAGACTAAGTAGTCTCAGAGGCCCCTTTCAGTTCTGACAGTCTTTGACTATATGAAATTCAGTTGGGAGAGTTTAGGTCAAAGATAATAAAGATTGAGCTAGGTTTCTGAAGGAGGGTACAGGATGACCTGAAAATAAGACAGAAACCTATTTATCTGGGACTATTTGATGTAATTCTGCCTAGGGGTGGGGGGATGGACTAAATGATATATTTCACATGTTTCCTATGGCTGTGATTCTTGCTTATCCCAGACACATAATAAATAAATATATATTTGATGACGACAGTGATTCTACGGAAACAAAGTTCTTTGAAGGCGTCTTGGGAAATACGAGATGAAATCAAATAAGAAATGAAATAATTTAGAGTTATACTGCAGGCCTGTTGCAATTGACTGAGAGGTCATAGCTTAAATGATTTGGATGCCTAAAATGAATGAATCCAAACAGAATCCCCAGAAGGATTTTTGAAAACAAAATAGAAAGGAAGAGGCCCAGAGGCAGGTCCCAAATGGTAAGAGAAGCAGAGCACAGGCAGATTGAGAAGCAGAAAACAAGATAAATCATTCAACATTGGATGAATGTTTTATTAAAAGTTCCTACTATGTGCGGCACACTGAACCATATGCTAAGGGAGAAGAGGGGAAAAAGTTCAGATAAGACAGTGACCTGAAGAGGGGTGATCAAACTTACTGTTGTTCGGTTGTTCTCAGTTGTGTCTGAGTTTTCAGGACCCCATTTGCAATTTTCTTGGCAAAGATACTGGATAGTTTGCTATTTCCTTCTCCAGGGTGAGGAAATTGAGATAAATAGAGTTAAGTGACTTGTCCAAGGTCACATAGACAGTAAGGATCTGAGGTAAAAACTTATACACAGGTAGCTATCACAAAGAGTTGATTTTAAGAATAGTAAAGACATACAAAAAAGGAACTATGTGAGATCAGAAGAGAAAGATGTTCCTTGTTAGGGACAATCAGGGAAGTCTTCATAAAAGAGGTGGCATTCAAGTTTTGATTTAAAAGATGGGTAGGATTTGGTTGGTCAACAAGCAATGACTAAACATTCAGTATGTGCCAGGAAATTTGCCTATTGCTAGAGATACAAAGAAAACCAAAACTACAGTCAGTTTCTGCTGCCAAGGAGTACACATTCAAAAAGGGGAGATGGCATATAAAACACAGATAGTGTAAATGAAAAGTCATCTCTTGAGGAAGCACCAATATCTGGGGAGGAGGGTAGAGAGACTGGGAAGACCTCTTGCAGGAGTCATAATTTGATTTGATTCTTTCTAAAGAGCCAGGGAAGCCAGGAGGCAAAGGTAGGGAAACTCATTAAAGACTCAGGGGGCAGTCAAAGCAATGTCATGGTGCTTATTGAGTAAAGGGAGTTCATGGTCAGATCTAAGCTTTAGGCAAACCGCTTGGGCTGCTGAGTAGGGGGTAAATTGAAGTAGGTAGAGTTTTGAGGCAGGGACCAACTAGAAGACTTTTCCACTAGGCTTAATGAAATTGATGGGAGCTTGCAACAGTAGAGAAGAAACAATATAAAAGAAATTTGTGGAGATAGGAAAGCCAATACTTGGCAACAGATTGGATACGTGGTATGAAAGAGAGTAAAGAGTTCAGGATGACCTGGAGGTTTTGAGCCTAGGTGACTCAGAGAATGAAAACAGTAATAAGAAATTGAGAAGAGGGCTGGCTTTGAAGGACAGAGAATGAGTTCTTTCTTAAACATATCAGGTATGAGATGTCGATGGGAAATCCAGTTCAATATGTTCAAAAAGCAGTTGGTGATCAAAGACTGAGACTCAGAGAGAGGATGAGGCTAGAAATACACATCTGGCAATCATCTGAAAGCAAAGATATAGAAAGAGGATGGTTCTAGCCCAAGGAATGTGCTGGAGAGAAGATATGGTGGTAGGAAAGTATAGGGCAAGTTTTTAAGTGGAATGTCTATGGAGGAAATAAATATGAAATAAAGCAGTGAGGACAGGATAAAGACTGACTATGGAGTACCTTGAATGCCAGGGGAGTTTGAACTCTATTGAGTATAAAACAGGGAGCTATTGAAAACTTTTGACAGACCATTTAAGGATTTTAGAGCTGTCCAAAGCCCAAGAGTCATTTAGACCAACCCCCATATTTAGTGAAATAGCCTATTTATGAATAAGAAGAATAATCATAAAACATTATTTCTATTTCTTTGATGGACTGAAGTTTTTGAAGTACTTCCATTGCTATATAATCTTATATGACTCTCACAACAACCCCTGAGCTAGGCAAGTTTTGTGTTATCACCTCTTCTTACAGAGGAAAAAAACAACCCCAAAGAACATGGAATATTATTAGAACTGGTTGGAAGGCACTCTTGGGATGGTCTAGTCTAACCTCCCCCTTACTTTATTTAGACCCCAAGTGTACTAACTCCCAATCCTGGGTTCTTATGTGCTCACATGGCCACAGAACTGAAGGATAGTCATTTCTTTGGACACCCTTTTATCAGTCTTTGTCCCATCTCTGATGCTGTTCTCCGGATGGTGACAGTGACTCTACAACCTTGTCTTTTTACCCTAGAGCAAGTAACAAGCAAGGAGAAATGCAGGGCTGCTGACCATACATTCACACACACACACACACACACACACACACACACACACACAGAATAAGGGAATAAGCATTTATTAAATGCCTTCTCTGTGAGTTACTGTCACTGGGCTACATGCTTTAAAAATATCTCATTTGATTTTAACAATAACCCTGTATTACCCATTTGTGAAGGTTAGAAGTTGAGAATTAGTCTGTAGCCAAGGCAAGAAGTCAGTCTTTGGTCAGGAATAGAGAGTTCATCTGTGGACAGGATTATAGGTATAATTTGATATAGGATTAGGGGACTGAAGTGTTAACAACTCAGTCTCATGTCATGAAGTAGGGCAAAGCTAACTGACCATTTTAGGGGTTGCATCCATGAATCTGGCCTCATTAGGCTGAGGGAAATAGTAACAGAACAGATCTCAGAAACCCCATCCTCAAAGTTAACTTACAGAACCTAAATGTATTTCCAGCAGTTGGTGGTCAAATGAGCTCCGTGTGAGATTCGGAGTTCAACGATGATTTTATTTTTAACTGACCAAAAACCAAAGAAGTGTCTTCAATCCAGTTAATTACAAAGAGATCTACAGATTCGCAGTTTGACTCTTCATGAAATTGTTTCTGTATATGTGTGGGACAGTAGACAGAAAGCTTTGCTAATACTGAGATCTGCATAAGGAAGAAAAACAATTTAAGATGAACCCCCCAAATCTTGTTGTCATTTGTTTCACATATGTTGGGCTCAATTAATGCGTCTTGAATATTCTTATGACAGTGCCAGAAAGAATTAACAAGAAAAGGATGCATCTTCCCTTTTCATCTCAATTGGGTGGCAGGAACCTCGCAAAGTTGAAAAGCTGCTAATTTAGTAGTCAGTGGTGTCAAATAAAATTTCTAAACTGTATGTCTATAAAGGAACGTCTTAGCAATAAGGCACAGCAAATATGCTTCAAAACAGTGCAGTCAGCAAATCTGGTTCAGGTTTTGAAATATCTGGCAATGACATTTATTAGAAAGAAACTATAATATATCAGTGGTATAAAAAGCTGTCTCTTCATCAGTGTTGCTTTATTATAGGCACTAATTTTGTGCAAAATCCTTTAGATTCTTTGCAAAACACCTGCTGAACTTAAAGAAATATGGTTAGTGCTTGCACAGAGACAGATGTAGCTTAATCACATAATACTGAATTTGACTTCGCAGTGCTTAACAATAAATGAACTGAGCACACCAGTACAGAAGGCTTAAATCTTCCTCAAATTTGTATAAAATTTCCAATGAATGTACTGTTTGAACTGATTCTTTCTTCATCAAGTCTGAGGAAATAAACAAACAGCAATTATGGGAAACCCATTCAGGCTGGAATTTTAAAATTTAATTAAATCAAATAAAACAGAAAGTCTGAAATTTCTTTTCATTCCTTCTTTCTTTCCTTCCTTCCTTCTTCTCTGCCTTAATTTAGCCAGTTACTTGACTATTTATTTGTGGTCAGCCTCTGTCCTTCCATCCATTTATCCATCCTTCAATTGTACCCTGTTTATTCTATTAGCTTACTTGAAAATTTCATGTTGTAGATGAATCTGTTGCAAGGTCAGATATGATGACATTATAGACTGGTAAAAGATGGAAATAGAATAAGAAAGGCTATTTTCTCATTCTCTCTTCTGCTGCACGCGATTAGTTTTATATGTTGATTGATTTTTGGTGGTAGGTTAAGTCGATTTCAATGAATTTCAGTCACCGAGTGCTGACCAGATTAAGATCCTAAATTGTTTACCCATATCACTCTTTCTTTTCTGGTCCTCCTTCAGGTTCCTAGAGTTCAGGAGAAACTGCATATGAACATACAAATGTCATATACTGTCCATGCATATCCATATACACATGCACATTCTCTAGCGAATTAACTATTCTTTCTTCATTGATTCTTATTTGCATTGTAATGTTAAATAATGGTACTTTAATTTTACTTCTTCAGATAAGCTGTGTGCTTGAGAAAGCCATAAAACAATGAAACCTCATGAATATTTATATCAATGACTACATAGCATTATAGTCATAATCTCTGGAACTGGTTCTCACCAGTTCAGAATTAATTATCAAGTTCAGTTTTAATTGCATTCTTCTAAATTACAACCCCCCCCCAAAAAAAAACTATAATGAATTATCTGGTAAGTACTTTACTGGGACTAATGCATCCAAGAGAGCTTCCTAAAATCCCATTCTTAATGTTTAATAACCAACCAAAGACATGTGATCCCAAACCAGCTTTCTAATCCTTGTTATCCAATGTATTAGACATTTGCGGCTGCTTCTTGGGGTTTAATGCATTTCTTTCCTCATGCAAGGTTTGGTGAGAATCTAATTGAGTTTGGGGAACTTCTTTTATTAAAAGCAAACCCCCAAAACTAACTGTTTGGCATTCTTGGAAATAGGACAGCAGACTTATCAATGATATGGTGGGAGAGGTGTTTTGAGAACCCCCATACCCTTCTTTAGAAATAATGTTCATTTACTAAAGAATGAAAAAAATCAACAAATTGATAGCAAGAAATATTATAGAAATATCACTTTAATTATGACTGATTTATGAAAATCCAGAATTACCAAAAAGATAAATTGCAAAATGCCAAGACCCTTCAGTCTGATCTCATCCTATGTCCAAGGAGATATACAGGAGGGAGGTTCTTAACAAAGATAAACATGAGAAACCCATAATAATAAACCCACAAAGAGGAGACGAGATCACAAGCTGATCTGAAGAGCATAGAAATGATAACAGACTTAGGAGGGGGAGAGGGGATACTTAGAATCCAGACCAATGCCTAACATGTAATATTTCAATAATTAACAATCTCTATCAGCCAGGAAAAGCCAAGTGAATCTTGATAAATATAGCATGATGCCCAACTGCATGAGATAGTACAAATATTACTAACCTTATTTTTTGAATGAAGAAACAGGTTCAGAGTTTGTTACTTGACCAAGGTAAAAAAAAAAATGGGAGGGAAAGCTTTTTTTTTTTTTTAGCATTTCATCACCAGAGCAACAAACTTCCTCTTTAATCATCCATGGTGACCAGGACTTTGGCCTTTTCATCAGTTTAAACTTGCCTTTCTTCATTAGCTTGCCTGTCAAATCTTATATCACCCCTCTATATATCAGATAGACCAATAGCCTTAGCTCTGTCACTGACCAAGTCATGCAGTCTCCAAACAGCACAATCATGGTTCCAAGCACTTCCAATTGGTTCCTGGCATAAGTTTATTGAACAAACACTACTACAAGACTCAAGGCAGAGCAGTCCGACTGTGTTAGATAAAGGAATAGTAAGATTGAAATGATCAGATGTCAAGCACAGCTACCATAACCCTGAACAATTTGAAATTATTAAAAGAGAAGTACATGTATATCTTACTTAATTTTTACCCAAGTCTCTGTGTGTTACTTTGGAGAAACATTGTTTTTAACTAGCCACATAAATTTATTGATATGAAGAACTCCCAGTGAAGAAAATACCTCTACCAATATAGATCAGTGATCAATACTTGTTCCTTGAGAGTAGGGCCCATCTTTAACATTTTTTGCATGTGACCTCAGCTCTTAGCACAATGCTGGGACATGACTTGTTAACTGATTGCTCAGCTAGAAGAATCAAGAAGCAGAATATATCACAGATTTGTACCCAGGTCTTCCTAATTCCTAGGCATATTTTTTTTATTCACTGTCTATGCAACTTTTAAGTAGCATGCAAGAGATGAAGGGAACTTAGCTATTTCAGAAAGTGAGACAAGATCTGGTATATTTGCTCCCACCTTTTCATTTTTGGGGGGGAATGGAGGGATTGAACTTTTTAGTGTCATGAAGCATTGAGTGACCCAAAAATCAAACCATAGAGAAGTGTCATCATGGACTTCCTCTCATCTAGAGTATAACCCAGAAAAAGGAAACAAAGGGAAGTGACCCTTTGACTGCTATATTTTTTCAAAGCAGCTCTGACTCTTGATATTATTTTGGGGTGTAAAAACAGCCATGCTGTCCATATGTTCATTCAACATCTATTTATAGATTGCCTGTTTTGTGCAAGGCATTGAACTTACTGCCATGAGAGACAATAAATAATGTAGTATGGCGCCTTTGATGTCTAGGAGTTTACAACCAAGTTTGGGCAGTTTGGGTATATATACCAAAAAATAATAACACAAGCCAGTTTATGATATAATTTAGGGAGGTTTAAATTGGAATTGCAGTAGGAGAAATGGCTTCTGATGTAGTGATCAGAAAAATAAAAGCTTCAAGGAAAACATAAACTTCAATTTACATCTTAAAGAAGAGGTAAGATTTGTCTAGGCAACATTAGCACAGGAATAAGGAATACAGTGGGCCAAGAGGAATGTAGTTATTCATATAATACCAAGTAGAAGAGTTTGGGGGGAACTTAGTGATGAGTCAGATTGAAAAGATTAGTTGCAGTCACTTTATAATGGGTTAAATGTCAGGCTATGGGATCTGGATTTTATCCTACAGGAAATGGGAGCCTTTGAAGTTTTTGTTTTTGCTTTTTGCACAGAGTAGAAACATGGTCAAAGTAGTGCTTAGGAATACAAATTTAATGGTTCATCATGTTCCTTTTGGGGTAACACAGGTTGTCATGAAGATGTCAATTACTCACTAATATTTCCCCATGCTAAAATACTTAGTGATGAAGGATCATGTTCGCAGTTCTGGGATTCATTTACCTGGAAATGTCATCCCTGCTCAAGTGCCTTCTGTAATGAACTATGTGACATAGCTTATAAGAAGACAAAGACTCAAATATTGCCCTGTCCTTACTTTCTAGGAAGCTTCAATATGCAGCATAAGCTCCTGCATAACTTCCTCTCAAAGACACAACAGTCAGTGTCACATGTAACACCAGGAAAAAGGGAGAAGATAAACCCTGGACCATTATAGCCAGGTAAATAGTAAGCTTCTTGCAAAGCCTTACCTATCAAGCATTTCCCCAGGCTGTCAAACAAAGTCACACTACAAAATTTCCATAGGCTATATTAGCACTCAAAGTAACAGGGAACTGGCTTAAATACTTACTGAATATGAGTCACCTAATGTTCATCTCCGGGTCACCATGTCAACCAAGCTCCTTTTCCCATGCTTGTTCCAAAAGGAATATGGCCAATTAGGCAGACAGAAGTGAATAGAGAGCAGGAACCAGAAGGGAAAGTGTATGGGTGATGCCATAGGTGAACTAGATGGTATGAAATTATAATACGGCTCAATCCATACAAGGAATGGTTATGGTGTGTAGCTCTGAAACATACTAATTCTCTAGATTAGCAATACTAATACAAAGAATTGAAGTTAGTGATCAAAGAAGGGAGAATGGAGCGATGAATGATGGGAATGTGTAGGCTGCTTGATAACTATTACAAACAGGAAGTGAGATTTGAAAAAGTCATCAGAGCATGCTCACAAAATAAAAAGGGGCAAACCACATGCCAAGAATGAGGGGTAACAGCACTCATGCTTCGTTAATATTCTCTGAATGTCAAGAAAAGCCTAGAAATATGTATAATATAAATCTGGTGGTGATCTCATGGAAGGACACAGAAAGTAGTTCCACAGGATGGGCAGGCATAGTAGGTAGTTTCTGTATCATTCAAAGTAACATCCACATCAATGAGATCACAGATTCATAAAGTAAAAATATAAGCAAATGGTCAAAAGTTCAGAATGTTGAAATCAGATATTCAGGAGCTATTTATTTACAAATTTTAGATGCAGGGAAAGGGTTCAGAAATAAGAAAATTATACTCAAAGCCAAGGGCCATGAGGCAATCATGATTAAGCACAAGCTAGCAGGATAGTATAGTCAAGTCAATAAGGGAAAATGTCCACTAGTAATTCTACGATCTGGTTAGTGGGACTAGACTTAGAGTGAAAATAACTAGAAAAATCTGAAGTCTAACAGGGACAAGCTCTAACATGGCAGCGTGTGATGATGGGCAAATCACTTAACCTTTCTAAATCTCAATTTCCTCCTCCATAAATTGGGGCTAGAAAAAGTACTTTGTACCACCTGTTTTGAAGAGTTTCTTTGAGGACCAAAGAAGATAAGATATATAAAGTGCTTTCTAGAGTGATATATAATTCTAGTTATTGTATTGTTTTCCAAGGTAGAAGTTTGTAAGAGATCATTTGTGATCTGACACTGAGTTTCTAGGTGAGCAACACAAGACAGAATAATCCTTCTGATTTATCCAGGAACTGAGAAGGGGAATCATCTTTTCCTTATGGACCTGGACTTAACCTTTATCTCTTAAGATGTCCTAGGCATTGACTTTTGGTTAAGAATATTCCTCCTACAACTTCCTGTTCATCAAGATCAACTTGGGACAAAGACCCAGGATTCATACAGTATATTAGTGGCTACAATGACAGAATGGTAAGTGGTGTCATTCAATTTTTACTTAAAGGGAGCCAAGTGGCCAATTCGTTTTCCAAGTGTTAAAGGTTGGATTACAGAGGCTTATGTGATGGGTCCAATCTTTAGAAAATTTCATCCCAGATTCTATCCAGAATTTTTGAATGAAGTATAAAATCTTTTCTCATGCTTCATTCATCACCTTATTTTTTAACCCCATCTACTTCCCCAATCTCTCCCTACTCTCTTAACTGCACTTTGTTAAGTATGAATGCCCCACTGCAGCCAGACCAATCTCTGTGATATTGTTTATTCCTTTCCCTGTAAATTTGCTTTCTCAATTTCTCCTCAACCAGAATATTTTGATTTTGATGGAGTATGCTCTTGTATATGTTCCTTTCTCTCCTCTAACATTATCATCAGTTTGGTACATGCCTTCATCACCTCAAGTAGAACATTACGATTGCCTACTAGTTGATCTCCCCACTTCAAGTCTCTCCATACTCTGGTCCTCACTAGTAAATTAATTTTTCTAAAGTGCAAATCTGACCATTTCTTTCTTTCCCCATTCAAAACCCCCAATTGTTCCCTGTCATGACCAAGGTCAGTTATAAAATCCTGTGTTTGACTTCCAAAGCCCTTTAGGGCTTCTTATACCTCATAGGACCTCTTCTTATACCTTACTACCCTCTCCATAATCTGCCATCCAGAGACATTGGCCTCCTTGTTATTCCTAGCATAAGACACTCTATCTTCTGACTCCAGACCCTTTTCTTAACTGTTCCCCATGCCTGGATTTCACAATCTCATTTCTACCTTAGGTTTCCTTTTCTTTCTTCAGGGCCTAGCTAAAAGCCTACCTTTCTTGAGAAGCCCTTCCTGATCTTCCTTAATTCTAGAGCCTTCCTTCTGTTACTCGTCTTCAATTTATCCTGTATCTAGCTTGCTATGCAGAGTTAAATTTGTTCTCCTTCATTAAATCACAAGTAGGAACTGTCTTCTGCCCTTCTTTGCAGCCCCAGTTTGTAGTGCTTAACATCATGCCTGGCATACAAGTTCTGACTCTACAAATTCTATCCACCATGAATTTCAACCTAAATCTTGATGCTTTCATGGGACTATCCGGAGTAGGGAATCTATAGTCTCAAGGCTACATGGAGCCTTCTAGATCCTCGAGTGTGGTCCTTTGACTGAATCCAAACTTTACAGAACAAATCCCTTTAATAAAAGTATCTGTGAAGTTTTGTGAAGTTTGGATTCAAGCAAAGGGCCTCACTTGAGGAACTAGAGGTTCAAAACATGGTCTCAGGGCTGAAGATTCTTCACCCCCCCAAATAGTTTAATTCATCCCTTTTCTCAACTCCTGTAGAATTTAATATTGATATCATTCAATTGATGGTTTTATTATATATTGCATTTTTGTTTTCTTCATGTTATTCATGTTTCCTCTACTTATCTGTAATGTCCTTGAACTCTGATCTCTTTGATAGCAGAGATTTCATCTCCCATTGAATCTCCTATAATGCCTAACAGTATAGTGATACAGAGGAGTCAGCATGGTGGTTAGAGGCAAAAAGAGGCAAAGAATTAGAATAAGGAGAGCTGTGGGTTCACATTTTGCCCCAACATGTATTTGCTCAAGACACATAGTCCTCAACTCCCTCATTTGTAAAGTAAAGATAATTATATTTGCATTATTTTTTTTTTGTAAAACTTTAAAGAATCTCATAAACCTTAAATAACTGTATAAATATTGAGTTACATTAGTCAGCCTGGTAAAGCAGATAAAAAAACTAGGCCTGGAGCCAGAAAGACTAAAAAAATTCAGGTCCCATATACACCACTGTTACAGACTGACTATGTGGTCTTCAGAAAATGGCATGATCTCCCACTACCTCAGGCGATCGTTCAAGGATATAAATTGCAGAATAATTATTTGCCCACTGAACACATGTATGTGTGTATATATGCATACACATATGTGTGTGCAAACATGTATACTTGATTTATTTAACACTTGTTTCCTTATCTCTTCCTTCACAGAGTTGGACTGTCATTTCCAAAGTCTTTTCCAGCTCTAACCATCTATAATTGCATTGAATAAACTGAATTCAAACAGAAAACATTGAACTTCTCTGAAAACTATTTACCTTTTGAACATTTCCATCGATGGTATTTGAACTCACTGGCGACTGGTATAAGTGAAGTCCTATTGGGAGTTGGGGCAGGGGGTGGAGGACCTTGAAATGGGAGTCAGAAGACTGATTTTGAGTCACAGAGCTACAATTAACTAGCTGCATAATGGTGGGCCTCCATTTTCTTAGCTGCAAAATGGAGCTACCAATCCTTACAGTGCTAAACTCATTGTAAGAAAGGTACATTGTAAGCTACAAAGTACTATGTAAGCACAAGCTATTGTTTCTATTAGGCGGCAGCTTAAATCCATAGTAATATGGCATCATGAGTAAGATCAAGGGAGAACAGTTATATTATTAATGACAGTAGCATGTCCTTAAATGGAGTTGTGTATGAAGTGAGTAAACCTTCCTGACTCAGAGAGTGGGTGGCAGACACAGTGGAGTGACCATTCTCACCCAACAATATTTCACTTGAGGTGCTGAGGTTCCTGCCTAAGTGATTTTCATCCTCAGACTCCTTGGATCCCATGGCTGCCTGAATCAGACACAAACAACTGCTTGCAGCTATATGATCTGTCTTTTTTAAAACAAAGTTTTATTGCCTGCCACTGGTTTTTGACACCTTTATTCCATAATTTATCAGACACAGTAGAGCTTCAGTCATTATTAAATATCCTACAAATGCCCAATTAGGAATACATAACATATAACATATGACACAGCATCCGTTTTTATCATGCTGTGTCAGAAACACTGCTAGTAAGACAGAGTAGTCCTAAAATATTCTTATCAGTGGGATAATAATAACAATGGAAATAACGACAAAAGTAATAACCTAAATTCATATAGAGAATGTCTTTCAAGAATCTTCAGCAAAGACACGCATTAAAAGTATCTAAAATATATCTGCAATGAGTTAGATTCTCATATTGTACCTCATTTTGACAGGGAAACCTAGTGCAGCCCATATGCAGAGACCAGCCCATTTGCAGATAGGCTGGCTCATTTTGAAATAGTTAAACGGACTTCTGAAAGTAAACTTAAGCCACTGGCACTGCAGCAAAATCCAGTGTAGAAACTCTTACCCTACTCAAGGTCCTTCCCTAAGACAGGAAACAACCTCTTCTAATCAGGAACAGTGCTGTGTGACATAAGAATTATCAGAAGACAGCTTTTGGTGCTAATAATGAAAAGTAGACCTCCTTATCCACTCCATTACTGAAAAGTTGTGTCTCTGAGAAATACAGTGCTGAGACTTCACTCTTGGGTTCATCCATCTCAAAACAACAACCTTCGGAGTTTGGTGGATAGCCCCTTAATCAGTTCTTCTGCTTTTTTTTTGTTGTTTTTCTTGTTTTGTTGGTTTGATTTTAAGTCTGTTTACTCGTTGCACGTTCGTCACCTCAGGTTCAGTTCCATAAGAGATGTATAAGGATTTTGTGTCACTAGGGAAGTGGACACCCTTTGCAGGTCTCTGTTGGTCTGAATGTATTTATGTGGAAGTAAAGGGAATTAGAAGTAGGTTCTGAGTCATTCAGCCGCTCAGAAGTGGTCTGACTACTGATTAAACATTTCAGTTTAGTCCTGAGATTTATTCTCAGGTGTACATTCCAAACCTTCTCCCTCATCCTACCTCACAAGTTCACTGATGAGAGGAAAGGTATTGTACTACCCTGGAAGTAGTATGAATATATAGAGCCATTTAAAAGAATTTGAAAAAAACTACTGAAAAAAGAACTACTAGTAATGTAAATGGTAAGTAAACTCATCAGGGGAAATACTAGTGAACCAATCCTTCAATTTTTAAATGGATCCTCGATCTCATCTATATAGATACACCTTCTATTTGTAGAAGTTAAAGCCAATTCATACCTTTTCATTGTGCTGTGATTTTCGTTCATGTTCATCCATAGATGTCAACCAAAGAGCTCCCCAAAACAACTGAAAATCTTTCTTTGGTTCTTTTAATAATTAGTAGATCTTAGTGAA
>JAJHZJ010000980.1:0-225879 GCA_023548195.1 Bettongia penicillata ogilbyi
AAATTTTTGACGGGAGAATTAACTCAAAGTAGTAGCTAGGGTTTAAAAGATATACAAATAACTTTATTAATATTGCATTCTTCTGGAAATATTTATGCTTTCAGAAGTTTTATTAGTTTTAATTTTAACCTAGAAGAGATCACAAAATTCTTTACAAACTAAATGAGTCATATTTTAAACATTTATTATATGTTATACTAAATGTTGCAAATACATGGAAATAAAATATACCAAAGACTTTATAATGAAAGAAAATAATATATAAGTGAATTCTGAAAAAGAGATTGAGGAGAGAATGATGCTTTGGAGATATCTCAGGGGGTACAAGTTTAGTTTCTGGAAAGATAAAGTAGAAAGTTCTTAGCATTAAAGTATTTTTATTTATTTCCAAACCCCAAATTTAAGGTTAACACTCTTGTACTTTCTCATCTTAAATACCAATTTTTCTAATAGGGGTTAAAATTAATTTAAAAGAATTCCTCATAATTGTAAAGAATTGCCTTTATACACATTAAGCTCTAAGAATGAGAATACAGTTCAGTGGAAAAGAGAGTATTGGATTTGTCAAGGAAGATACTAGGGGCAAACCCAAGTTATGATTACATATGTAAACAGAGGTGAATCCTTTTAAGTCTCCTTTGTGTTCTGTAAAATATGCAACATTTTTCAATAGATTTCTGGAGTTGGAAGGATAATGAGAAGCCTTGCTTTGTCACCTGTCCAAATTACATAATTAGTCATATAATTCACAGTAAGTAGTCAAGCAATATCTTCTCAAATATGTCCAGATTCATTTATTTCATTATAAGGTATTCTATTTCACTTTTGTCAAGCTCTTTTGTTTGAAAGATATTGTCATATTAAGTCAATTTATACTTCCTTTAACATTCCATTCAAATAATTCTAGTTCTTCCTTTGGGGGACTAAATAAAACAAAGAAGTTAAAAAACAAAAACCTTTTCGATGTAACAGCATTTTAAATATACACATATGTATATATACACACATATGTGTGTATATGTGTATGTATGTATTCCCCCATACACAAACAACCAGGTGGTACAGTGGAGAGAGTTCAGGGCCTGGAATCAGGAAGACATCAGTTCAAATCTCTCCTCAGATACCACTTGTGTAAATTTCCCAAACTCTGTCTGCCTCAAATTCCACAACTATAAATTAGAGATAATAATAGCATCTACTTACCCGAGTAGTTTTGATATAGTACTTGTAAGATATATGGCAAATTTCCAATGTTTGATAAATTTCTTTCTATCTTTTTTGATTTGGTATAATTACAAAAATCTCCACAGTATCTCTTTGGCATGGTTTAAGATCTTTTAAGATTCCTTGACATAGATATAACTCCAGAGAACTATATTCTTCTGTGGTCTTCTGATTAGCAAGAAATAAGGCTAGAAATTTATTTACTAAGTGTTTAATGTTTTAGCTAATAGCATAGAGACTATCTTTTTCTTTTCTTTTCTTTTTTGAAGCAATCAGGGTTAAGTGACTTGCCCAGCGTCACACAATTAGTGAGTGTCTGAGGATGGATTTTAACTTAAGTCCTCCTGATTCCAGAACTGGTCATCTCTCCACTGTGTCACCTAACTGCCCTCTCATAGAGGATAACTATAAAGAGATTACAAATGATGGGGGGATGTCCTTGGTTCTTGAAGTTATCCAGGCTCCTTTCTTTGCCTATCTTATCACATTGATTAGATCAATCTCCCGAAGAGTGCATAATCATGTCACCAAGACCTGTAGCTACTCAAAAGAGAACAAAATGATAATCCATGCAAAATTGAATAAAAAATGACTAATATACAGACTATGATATGCAACCAGGTGGGCAACTATTCTAAATGTTATTTGAATTCGTTGACCTTGAACATTTACTCTAGGTAGTTGATGAGTTGGTCCAAGACATTACTAAGAGGAAGAGAACTTGGATTAACTTGGTAACTTTTGTCTTTTCAGTAATTCTAGCTAGCTTTCTAATATACCAATTTCCCCTCCACTCTCTCTCTCTTCTCTTTTCCTTTCTTCTCCTCTCTTCTTTTTACCTTCCCTTTCTTTGCCTTCCTTTTCCTTCTCTCTCTCCCTTTCTTTGTCTCTCTCTGTCTTTGTCATTACAACTAGTTTTTTTTTTTTAATTTATTTTCTAGGGTTCTCTAAAACAATAAAAAAACTACTTGAAATAATAAACAAGTTTGGGAAAGTTTCAGATACAAAATAAACCCAGAAAAATCATCTGCAATTCTGTATATTACAAACAAGGCCCAATAGCAAGAGACAGAAAGAGAAATCCCATTTAAAGTTATGGTAGACACAATAAAATATCTTGGAGTTTACCTGCCAAAACAAACCCAGGCACTATATGAACACAATAATGAAACACTTTTTGCACCAATAAAGTACAGATCTAAGTAAGTGGAAAAATATCAGTTGCTCATGGGTAGGATGAGCCAATATGATAAAAACAATAATTCTATCCAAATTACTTTATTTATTCAGTTCCATACCAATCAAACTATCAGATAATTATTCTTCTAGACCTAGAAAAAATAATATCAAAATTCACCTGGAAGAACAAAAGGTCCAGAATAACAATGGAATTAAAGAAAAGACATGCTGGGGAAGGTGGCCTACCCCTCCCAGATGTGTAATAGTGTTATAAGAGAAGCTGTCATCCAAACCACTTGGTACTTGTTAAGAAACAGAGGGATAGACCAGTGGAATATGTTAGCTACTCAAGACACAGTAGTCAATAAATATAGCAATCTACTTTTTACTAAACCAAAGGACTCTAGCTTCTGGGATAAGAGCTCACTGTTTGACAAAAATTGCTGGGAAAACTGGATAACAGTTTGGAAGAAACTTGGCACAGACCAATGCCTAACACCAGATACAAGAATAAAGTCCAAATGGATTTATGACCTGGTATAAGTGAACTAATTTAGGAGAGGAAAGGAAATATGGATGATGACAACAAAAAGATATTATACAAAAGAATTTTCAGCAAAATCACCAAGAGGAAGCAACAGAGATATTAATAGTGCATGGTTTAATACTCATATACTTTTATATTATATTATAATATATATGTAATATGAAATGTAAAAGAATACAAGTCATTCCCCATTTGATAAATGGTCAAAGTATATGAACAGGGAGTTTTCAGAGGAAGAAATTGAAGCTATTTATAATCATACGAAAAAATGCTCTAAATCACCATTGATTAGAGAGATGCAAATAAAAACAACTCTGAGGTACCACATCACACCTATCAGATTGGTTAACATGACAAAGCAGAAAGACGATAAATGTTGGAAGAAGATGTGAAAGATCATTTTTGGTGGAGCTCTGAGCTAATCCACACATTCTGGAAAGCAATTTGGAACTATGCCCAAAGAGCTGCAAAAAGGTGCATACCCTTTTACTCAGCAATACTGCTTCTGGGACTCTACCCCAAAAAGATCATAGAAATGGGAAAAGGTCCCACATGTACAAAAAATATTTATAGCAGCTCACTTTCTGATGGCCAAAAACTGGAAGTCAATGGGATGCCCATCATTTGGGGAAGGGCTGACCAAGATGTGGTATATGGATATAATGGAATGCTATTTTACTATGAGAAAGGATGAATAGGAAGACTTCAGAGAGGTCTGTAAAGACTCATATGAAGTGATGATGAGAGAATGGAGCAGAATCAGTAGAACTTTGTACACAGCAACAGCCACAGGTGCAAGGAATTTTCTGGTAGACTTAGTACTTCCCTGCAATGCAAGTACTTTAAAAATTTTCAATGGACTCTTGAGCAGAATGCCTTCCTCATACAGAGAAGGAACTATGGAATTGAATCACAGATAGAATCAGACTATTTCCTTTTGTAATATGTTTTGTTTTGTTTTATGATTTCTATCATTTATTTTAGTTTTCCTATGCAACATGTATTTAACAGGAATATACATGTAGAACCTATATAAGATTATATGCTGTCTCAGAGAGGGGGTGGGATGAGTGGGAGGGAGTAGAAAAAATCTAACATATATGGAAGTGATTGTAGAACACTAAAAACAAATAAAATAATTTAACTAGGAAAGAAAGGTTGGAGAATGTGCTGTATCAGGTTAAAATTATGGGGCCAGCAATGAGTAGAAAGTGAGCCCTGGGGTCTCAATAAGAGAATAGCTTACAGGGAAATGAGTGAATAGAAGTGGAGAAAGTTTGAAAAGGAGAGGAAAGAAGGAAGCCTTATTCTGGTCATGGCAGATAAATCAGGAGAGAAAAAGTAAATAATTTAAATTCCAAAGGTAAAGGGGTAATAAATGAAAATAAGAGTTTAGGGGCAACCAGAGCCAGTGGGAGCAAGCATGCCCTAAAAATATTAAGGCAATTGAGGGAAAATAATACTGTGTTTACAGCAGAAGAGGAGGAAAAACCACAACTTGGAGTGAGGTTTTATTTTCTTCTATTTATCTGTTTCTTTTAAATTAGAATCTCTCTTTTTCATACAACAGGGAAATAAGAAATAGAGGTAATGGGGTATAGAAATTTATCTTGCCCTCAGGGACAAGAGAGAAGATTGTGATAAGGAAAAGGAAGGGTGCGAGAAGGGAAGGCAGATTGGTGGAAGGAGTAGTCAGAATGCAAGGTGTTTTGGGGTGGGAGGAGGAGAGAGATGGGGAAAAAATTTGGAACTCAAAATTTTGTGAAAATGAATGTTGAAAACTTAAAATAAGTAAAATTTTAAAAAAATTAGAATCTCCCTATCTCCCTTTCCTCTGTAGAGAAAGTATTTGGCTCCTCCTGTTGTTTTAGCTTAATCTATATTTAGGTGGCCTGATCCCTGTCTGCTGTTCTCATACTCCCTTTCTCCCATTTGTTACCCCATCCCCAGTTTTGCAATTTTACTTAACTTATTAAATTCATTTTCTTCCTTCTTTTTATCTAGATGTCTAATTCTTCCCTTCTTTCCCCCCTCTTAGTTAAGTAGTCAAGTATAGTTTGATAATTTGTTTTGCTAGGATTTTATTTCATTTTTCGCACCTTTTTCTAAAAATAATTTCTTTCACTTGTTCTCTTCATTATTTATCTTCTCTTTCCGGTGACTCTGTTCCTTTATCCTTTATCTTATATGCTTTATACTTATTTATTCCTTCTTTAGGCTCTGAATTCCTCATGGAGTTTAAGTTTCAAAGGTACCTATTTTAAGGTCTTCTAAAGAATTTTTATTTTATTGCCTTGTAGATCTTTTTCTCTGGCCCCATTTCTTTGTGTCTCCCTTTTAGAAACCTCAGTTGCTGTAGGTTATAGAACAGAAAGATTAGTACATGATTAGAATTATTTTATGTCTTTTTGCAATTGATTTTAACCTTTATTCCCCATATGATCATTTTTTTGTCCATTTGGTATTACATTTCTCTGGGTTCTTGCTCTCCCAATCATCTGGGTGTTAGTTGTTAGTATGAGTTCTGATTTTTCCTTCTAGTTAAGAAGGAGAGGTAGAGTGTTAACACTAAATCCATGCAGATTATGTCCTTTGCAATATCCCCATTTCCCATTATAGAACATATGTCTTCCCCTCATGGGGAAAATCCACTTTGGGGCCTTCTTCCAACAATGAAACAACATTTTTGCTTTTCTTCCTCCCTGTTTCAGTCACTTTGCCTTCTCTTCCATTTCCCTGTACAGTCTCATTCTCCTGAGATACTATTATTGTGAGAGATTGTAAGATTGTTATAATTCTCCCTTCATTGTCAATCATTCATATGAATAACATTTCACTTTTTCCCCTAGCCTTAACCCATTGATTTGTGCTCTGATTTGGTATTTTATAAATATTTCCAAATCCCTCTACCTTCCAAATTATTCACCTGTAGGCCATGTGGAGAGATTTTTACATTATATTTCAGGACTTTTGCTCCACCAATTTCTTCTATTTGAATTCTGCTTTCATTCTTCTCTCCTTCTATATTTTTTAAAAAATAAATCATTTAGGGGAGGCAGAGCCAAGGTGGTGGAGTAAAGATAGGGACATGCCTGAGCTCTCCCCAAACCCCTTCAAATACCCTTAAAAATTAAAGAAATTTTAGAGCAGTAGAACCCAGAAAAAGATGGAGTGAAATACATTTCTATCCAAAGAAAACTTGGAAGGTTTGCAGGAAAGGTCTGTTGTGCCAGGGTGAGGGAACAGTGTAGTCCAGTGCAGAGCACACCAGGACACACCAGGCCCAAATAGACCCAGAGCAGAGCTTGGGAGACTGAATCACTAGTGAGCAGCATGAGTGGTTTCCACAACTTCCAACCCAGAGACATTTAGAAGGTTAGTAGAAAATGTCAGGGGAGGAGCTAAGATGGCGGAGTAGAAACATACACATATGCCAATTCCTAACCCATAGCCCATAAAAGAGGAGCTCCCAATGAATTCTGGAGCAGCAGAAGCCACACAACAATGGAGTGGAGAAGATTTCTGTTGCAGAGAGCCCTGAAAAACCAACACCAAAGGTCCATCACGCAATGGACCCAGAGCACAGTCCAGCCCTGCCTTGGCTGTGCAGCACCAAGAGGACCAGATCCGAGCAGGCTTCAGGGATGGAATGCCAAGTGGCCCCACAAATGCCAAAGGTTAGTAGAGACCCTCTTTGGCTCGCCAAGAGTGGAGCAGGGTGTCCCCATAACACAGACCCCCTCAGGAGGCAGCAACAGAGGCAGCAGCAGACAGGAGCTCCCAAAGCAAGCAGGGCCTCAGATCCATTGTTGAAGGTCTCCTCATAAACCCCCTTAGGGAACTGACTCCTGTGATTCGGCCCTGCCCCAACACGAGCAGCTGAACCTAATCTCACATTGAATAGCAGCCCTGCCCCTGCTGAAAGCCCTGAGGCTGGGAAGAAGCATTTGAATTGTAGCCCCCAAGCACTAGATGAGTGGATCTGGAGGCCAGGTGGGTGTGTAAAGGAATCTCAGAAGTCAAGTAACTGGCTGGGAAAATGCTCAGAAAAGAGAAAAAAAAATAGGACTACAAAAGGCTACATTCTTAGTGAACAGGTATTTCCTCCTTTCCTTTCTGATGAGGAAGAACAATGCTTACCATCAGAGAAAGACATAGAAGTCAAGGCTTCTATATGCCAAATATCTGAAATTAATATTCAATGGGCTCAGGCCATGGAAGAACTCAAAAAGGATTTTGAAAATCAAGTTAGAGAGGCAGAGGAAGAACTGGGAAGAGAAATGAGAGAGATGTAAGAAAAGCATGAAAAACGGGTCAATACTTTGCTAAAGGAGACCTAAAAATATGTTGAAGAAAATGACACCTTGAAAAATAGGCTAACTCAATTGGCAAAAGAGGGTCAAAAAGCCAATGAGGAGAAGAATGCTTTAAAAAGCAGAATAAGCCAAATGGAAAAGGAGGCTCGAAAGTTCATTGAAGATAATACTTCTTTCAAAATTAGAATAGAACAGTTGGAGGCTAATGACTTTATGAGAAACCAAGAAATCACAAAACAAAACCAAAAGAATGAAAAAAAATGGAAGACAATGTGACATATCTCACTGGAAAAACAACTGACCTGGAAAATAGATCCAGGAGAGGCAATTTAAAAATTATGGGATTACCTGAAAGCCATGATCAAAAAAAAAGCCTAGACATCATCTTTCCTGAAATTATCAAGGGAAACTTCCCTGATATTCTAGAACCAGAGGGCAAAATAAGTATTGAAGGAATCCATGGATCACCACCTGAAAGAGAACCAAAAAGAGAAACTCCCAGAAACATTGTGGCCAAATTCCAGAATTCCCAGGTCAAGGAGAAAATATTGCAAGCAGAAAGAAACAATTCAAGTACTGTGGAAATACAATCAGGATAACACAAGATCTAGCATCTTCTACAATAAGGGATCGAAGGGCATGGGATAGGATATTCCAGAAGTCAAAGGAACTAGCACTAAAACCACGAATCACCTACCCAGCAAAACTGAGTATAATGCTTCAGGGGAAAAAATGGTCATTCAGTGAAATAGAGGACTTTCAAGCATTCTTGATGAAAAGACTAGAGCTGAAAAGAAAATTTGACTTTCAAACACAAGAATGAAGAGAAGCATGAAAACGTAAACAGCAAAGAGAAGTCATAAGGGACCAAAGTTGAACTGTTTACATTCCTACATAGAAAGACAATATTTGTAACTCTTAAGACTTTTCAGCATCTTGGTAGTTGGTGGTATTACACACACACACACACACACACACACACACACACATACACACACATGCACACACGTACACACAGAGACAGAGAGCACAGAGTGAATTGAATAGGATGGAATCATAGCTTAAAAAAATAAAGGTAAATGGTGAGAGAGAAATGTATTGGGAGGAGAGAGGGAGAAATGGAATGGGGTACATTAGCTCTCATAGAAGAGGCAGGCAGGAGACTTTTTAGTGGAGGGAAAAAGAGGGGAGCTGAGAGAAAACATGAAGTTTACTCTCATCACATTCGACTAAAGGAAGGAATAAAATGCACACTCATTTGGGGATGAAAACCTATCTTACAATACAGGAAAGTGAGGGAGAAGGGGATAAGCAGGGCTGGCAATGATGGAAAGGAGGGCAATGGGAGGAGAGAGCAATTTGAAATCAACACTCTTGGGGAGGGACAGGACCAAAAGAGAGAATAGAAGCAATGGGAGGCAGGATAGGATGGAAGGAAATATAGTTAGTCTTACATAACATGACTATTATGGAAGTCATTTGCAAAACTACCCAGATATGGCCTATGTTGAATTACCTGCCTTCCCAAAGGGAATAGGTGGGGAGGGAGGGAAAGGGAGAAGTAGGAACTCAAAGTTAGGAACAACTGTCGAGTATTGTTCTTGCTACTAGGAAATAAGAAATGCAGGTAATGGAGAATAGAAAGTTATCTGGCCCTACAGGACAAAAGAGAAGATAGGGACAAGAGAAGGGAGGGATGATAGAAGAGAGGGCAGATTGGTGATAGGGGCAATTAGAATGCTTGGTGTATTGGGGCGGGGGGAGAAGACAAATGGGGAGAAAATTTGGAACCCAAAATTTTGTAAAAAAGTTAAATAAATAAGTTAATTTAAAAAAAGAATGTCTGTCACACCTAGGTGAGAGTGGCGGTCAGTGCAGTACAGGCCACATGAGCACAGCCTGGGTCCAGCAAAACAGGAGAAGGCCTTGGGAGTGATTGAATCAGCAGCAGCAATGGTAGCTGCTGCTTCTGGAGCTCTCAAATCACTGATAGTAAGAGGGTGTAACAGCTGGTCAGAAGGAGATTACAAGGATTTTTTGCTAACACTGAGGCAGAACACTGTAGAATTGCCCATATTAAGATTTGGGTCTCACACCTGGGTGGCAGTCCCAGAGTGAGAAGCATTAGCATAGTAGAGCTTGTAGCCACTGTGGAGGGGGTACCCTTCTCACAATTCTGCTGTTAAAAGAGTGCTTCTGGTCACTCATAGACCAGAGCACAGGCCAGTACAGTAGTAAACATCTGTTCTTAGATCATACCACGTTGGAAATACTGAAAACTTAAAGGTTCCTAGAAGTATTTCTCAAAAAAGCTGCACAAAACACCTGAAGCATGAGGCAATGTGCCCTCCACCCTGGAATTAGAACCCTATTTTATCAATGTTAAAAGTTAATAAGTGTCCGAGAAAGTGAGCAAATAAAAGAAAAAATATTGGCTATAGATAGTTACTATGGTAACCAAGAATAACAAAACATATTCTCAGAAAAAACAACAAAGTCAAAGTCTCCAAGAAAATATGAATTGGTCTCAGACCTTTGAAGAGCTCAAAAAGGATTGTGAAAAGCAAGTAAGAGAGTGAGAGGGAAAAATGGTAAGAGAAGTGAGAGTGGTGCAAGAATATTATGGAAAATACAAGTCAACATCTTGGTAAAGGATATATAAAAAATACTAAAGAAAATAAATTGGTTTAGGCTAAATGAAGTCCAAAATCTCATTGAAGAAAATAATTCCTTAAAAATAAGAATTGAGCAAATGGAAAGTAATGGCCTCATGAGAAATCAAGAAACAATAAAACAAAACCAAAGAATGAAAAAAAAAAGAAGGTAATATGAAAGGTCTCATGGAAAAAAACATTTCACTTGGAAAACAGGTCCAAAGGAGATGAGTTTAAAATTATTGGACTACTTAAAGTCATGACCAAAAAAGAACCTCAAACTTACCATTTAAAAAATTATAATGGAAAACTGCTGTGATAGTCTAGAACCAGAGGAGGAAATAGAAATAGAAACAATTTACCAATCACCTCCTGAAAGAGATTTCAAAATGAAAACTTCCAGGAATATTTTAGACAAATTTCAGAGTTCTCAGATCAGGGAGAAAATATTTCAGGGAGCTAGAAAGAAACAATTCAAATAACATTGAGCCACAGTCAAGATAACACAAGATTTACCAGTTTCTCTATCGAAGAACCAAATGACTTAGAATATGATATTCCAGAGGGCAAAGGAACTAGGATTAAAACCAAGAATCACCTATCTAGCAAAACTACATATAATACTTCAGGGGAAAGAATGGCATTCAATGAAATAGAGAACTTTTAAACATTCTTATTCAAAAGACCATATACAGATATATGAGGACACATTCTTATGTACACAGATATACATGCAAGCATACACACAAACACACACATATATATATATACATACATATGTGTGCATATACACACACACTATATATATCCACAGGGTGTAGTGGGTATATATATATATGTACACACACACATACATATAGACATATGTTCATATATCTATATGTATGTCTCTCTACACACATATACATATATGTATGTATATACACATATACATAGGGAAGGAGGGTCAGAGAGTGAGCCGAATATGAAGGGATGATACTGAAAAAAGAAAATTAAATGTTGAGAGGAATATACTAGGCGAAAGAGAAAGGGACAGGGAGAATATAGTAAATCATCTCACATAAAAGAAGCAAGAATGACCTTTTACAATGAAAGGAAAGAACGGGAAGATGAGAAGGAATAAGTGAGCCTTTCTCTCATCAGATTTGGCTTCAGGAAGGAATAACATACACATTCAATTGGACATAGAAGTTTATCATACCCTACAGGAAAGCCGGGGGAAAGAGGTTGAGGCAGAGGGGGGGATAATAGAAGGGACAAAAAATTAGAGGAAGAGGTAACCAAAAGTAAACACTCTGATAGAGGAACAGGTCAAAGTAATGAATAGAACAAATGGAGAGTGGGACAAAATAGAGGGAAATAAAATCATTCACAACATGACTGTTATGGAAGTGTTTTACATGACTACACACGTATAACCTATATTGAATTACTTGCCTTCTGGATGGAATGGAGATAATGTGAAACTGAAACCTTTAAAGATGAATCTTAAAATAGTTTTTACCTGCAACTAGGAAGTAAGATATATAGGCAATGGAGTATAGAAATCTTTCCCTACAGGAAAATAGAAGGGAAGGGGAAAGGGGGGGGGGGGGTGATGATGATAGAAGGGAGGGCAGATGGGAGGACAGGGCAATCAGAATATACAGTATCCTGGGATGGGGTCACGGGGATGATTGGGAGAACATTTGAAATTCAAAATTTTATGGACGTGAATATTGAAAACTGAAAATAAACTTTTTAAAAGACAAAGAAACAGAGATCAATATAAAATTTGACTTTCAATTCCAAGAGGAGTATAAAATGTTAAACAGGAAAGGATAATTAAAGGGACTTAAACTCTTTATATTCCCACATGGAAAGACAATATTTGCAATTCATAAAACCTATCTCACTATTAAGGTAGTTAGAAGAAGGGAGATATATATCTGTATATATAGATATAATATACAGATATATATATATATATATATATATATATATATATATATATATATATATATATAGAGAGAGAGAGAGAGAGAGAGAGAGAGAGAGAGAGAGAGAGAGAGAGAGAAGGCACAGGCATGAGTTGAATATGAGGGGATGATATTTAAAAAATAAAATTAAGGGGTGAGAGAGAGGGATGTACTGGGAGAAAGGGCACAGATAAAATGGGGTAAATTATCTCATAAAAGTGACAAGAAAAAGCTTTTACAATGTAAGGAAAGAAGGGGGAGGGAAAGGGATAGCAAATGAACCCTACTTCCATCAGAATTGGCTCAGAGGGACTATCATCCATACTCAATTGGGTATAGAAATTTGTTTTCCCTTACAGGAAAGTAGGACAGGAAGGGGAATAGTAGAATGGGGGAGTGTGACAGAAAGGAGGGAAGATTTAGACTGAGGAGGAGGTAGTGAGAAGCAAAATGTTTCTGGGGAAGGACAGGGCGAAAGGAGGAGAGAGAATAAAATAAACAGAAGGGGGTTAGGATGGAGAGAAGTGTAGTTAGGTAACTGAAAAAGTTTGAAACAAGTTTCTCTGATAAAATCTTCATTTCTCAAACATAAAGAACTCAGTCAAATTTGTAAAAATAAGATCTCCAATTGACAAATGATCAAGGTATTAATAGTTTTCAGTTGAAGTAATCAAAGCAATCATATGAAAAGAATATTCTAATTCACTATGGATTAGACAAATGCAAATTAAAATAACTTTGAGATACTTCCTCATACCAATTAGATTGACTAATAGAACAGAAAAGGTAAACAAGAAATGTTGAAGGAGATGTTAGAAAAGTGAGACTTTAATGAATTGGTAGAGTTTTGAACGGATTCAACCACTGTGTAGAATAATTTGAAATTATTCCTAAAGGGCTAAAAAACCACATATACCCTTTGACATTGCAATGTCACTACTAAATGTGTGTCTCAAAAAAGATAAAAAGAAAAAAAAAAAGAAAATGAACTATGCATACCAAAAAATATTTATAGGAGTTCTTTTGAGGGGCAAAGAATTAGAAATTCAGAGAATGCTCATCAATTCGGGAATGGCTGAACACGTTTTAGTATGTGATTATGAGGGGATGCTATTGTACTTTAAAAAAAATGATGAGCAGGATGCTCTCGGAAAAATCTGGAAAGAACTGCATAGAATGAAAAAAAGTGAAATGTACTGTGTACAAAGTGATAGCAATATTGTTAGATGATCACCTTTGATCAGTAATTTATTTTCAGCAGAACAACAATCCAAGACAACTCTGAATGATTTATGATAAAAAATGCTTTCAATCCCCAGAAAAAGAACTGATGGTGACTGAAAACAGATTGTAGTATATTTTCTTTACTTTTCTTTGTTTTTTGTATATATTTTCTTTCACAACATGGCTATTATTCTGCACATGTGTAATCTCGATCAAACTGTTTTCCTTCCCTCTGAGGCAAGGTGAAGATGGAAGATTGGAGAGAATTTAGAACTCAAAATTTTAAAAAATAAGTTACTAATTATTTTTAAAGTAACTGGGGAAATTAAAATAAAAACATAAAGGAGAAAAATAGCTTTGTATACAAATTACTTAGATTTATTCCAATTAAAATGTATTTACAATTCAAGAAATAAATCACTTAGTGATTTCCCTCTTGCTATTTTGTCTTTCTTGCTTATCTTGCTTTTGTAAGTTTGTTTTTCTTCCTAGTGCTACAAGTGTCTTTTGAAAGGTTTGTTTTTTAATTTTCCTTTATTTCTGAGACAATATGTTTTATTCCCTGTGCCTCCTAGGTTACTGTAGCTATTTACCTTTCTTTTATTATTCTTACTTTTGTGTTTGTAAAGCAAATAATCTACTATGTCTGTTTTTTTTTGGTAGATAGACTTCAAATGCTTATGGTTTTTCATTGTCTTTAAAAAAAATATGAGTAGGCCCAAGTTTGTACAGTATGTCACCTTGGTTGTATCTTGAGCTTCCCTTTCCCTCCCTCTTCTTTCCCTACACTGTAAAAGAATATACTATTCTTTTATCTCTTCTGGTTTTTGGTGAGTATAAAAGAATAATTTTGATTATTCAAATTTCCTTCTCATATTTAGAGGCCTTACTTCTGGTCACTTATAAGATTTGTTGTTTGTCATTGGAATTGTTGGATTTAACAATTACATGTCTTGGATTTTGCAAAATATTTTTCACTAAGCACAATCTGTGAAATATTTCATTGATAGATTCTTTTCCTATGTTCAGAAATTCATGGAAGATATTTTTGTATTATCATATTCAGAATTTTTGATGTTTGGTATTGTTTCTGGGGATCTTTTTTCCTTAAATTGTCTCTATGCAACCTGTCTTCAAAATTAAAATGTTTTCCCTGTGTAGAAATTGTGTTTTCTTTTAATGTCATTGCTTTTTCTTTGCTTCTGTTCTTATATATTGTCTTTTACTTCTGTATATTAGCATTTCCAGTTTTTGTATTTTCTTTGGTTTCTTTGGTGACACTTACAGCCACAGATTCAAGTTTTTCTCTTCTGCCAAACATGCAGGCCACAAATTGTATTTTCAAGATTCTCATTTTCATTTCGGAGCATTCAAGGATGGACTAAGATCTTTGTTAATTCTAATTTTGTTTCCCCTTGTATTCCACTATCACACACTTTCTCGGTGATAGATTGACAGATGATTTGTCTTCAAAACTGAATCAGCCTCTTCCCATACTGGGGAATTACCATTTGATGAGCCTTGGTCTTTGCCCCATCTGATTTCTGGTGAACTAAACTTAGTTTCTGCTAGGAAACTTCTTCCTTAAAGGTTTAGAGAGAATCATTACACATGCATATATCCATTTCTCTCTGTTCCAAGGATTTCTGTGTGAATTCTGCTCCAACATAGCGCTGCTGTGTTATATTTCTAGAGTGTAAGCCAGAGCAAACATTGAATCTGTGTTTTGTTTTCTGCTGGTGAAGGGGAGGGTCAGAGATTAATTCTGTTTCATCGTATAGGTCACTTTGTACAACTAATTGTTCCAGGGTGTAGTGACCTACGGAATAGTGAGTGCAAATTGAGAGCACATTAGGAATTAGGAAATAGTTTCTTTGCTCTTAGTTCAAAAAATTTTATCTGGTTAGAGTTCTTTAGTATCTTAGTCTATGGAGATAACTGAAATTCCTTCATCTCTTGTGCATAATTCTTATTTTGTAAATGCTTGAGAAGTCATGAGGATAAGACAATATGTCTATTTCTCCATCTTGTTTATATAACCATTAATTCCCCCATGAATGTTAAAAAAAATCAGAAGAGAGCTCTGTAATATTGTATCCATTCTTTAAGAATTTAGCAAGATGCAACAAAAAATTCTTTGTAATCTGAACCATTGAAGGAACTACCCACATCAATGACAGCACTCAATTCATTTCATGTTTAAAATAAAATTAACACACACACACATACACACACACAAAAGTTAATATGGGAGAGTAATCATAAGGGATTCAATAAAGTCCATCTATTTAGATTCACATTTGGGAAGATGATACTTGAGAACCTTAAAAATCTTTAACCTAAGTATAACTTTCATTGCATCATATATTTTGTATATTATCTCATTATTATTATTCTCTTAATGAAATTGTTGATTATTTATATGATTTGTTCTTTGAACCATTCCCTCTTTAATATGTTAGTATTCAATTAATTTTAATCAATATCTCCATGACACTTTATTGCACAAACTTTTATGGCATTATTAACTTCAAATGATTTATTTTCAGAATTTGCTTTTGAGGTGTTTATACCTTAATTCATGGTCAAGTATTTTTTTCTGAAAATATCATTTGCACAAAAATGTGTATTCTCCTCTAATTTTTAATAGATTTCATTCAATTTTCTCCAGAAGTCTATCATATCTAACCTTTCTAAAATTTTTTCCTTCTGGTTGAATTCTTTCTCCTTTATTTATTTATTTTTTTTTGGTTTGATTTCTCTAGTTCTCTCTTTTGGCCAGTTCCTATGAGTAAGTTTCAAGTGCTGTTTGCCATCTCCATCTTCCTCTGCACCATAAAAGATCTTAGCAACTTTCTAATGTGGCATAATTTTCTCATTCTTCTACTCACTTTCTTCTTCTCCCAGTGTATTACTCTTCCTCATTCTTTTTTTTTTAAATCATCTCCTAATAATCAAATTAATCCTGTCATCTGCCTATATATATTCCTTCTAAGTGCCCTAATAATGATAAGATTGGAACTCAAAGTTTTAGGAACAACTGTAGAATATTGTTCTTGCATACAACTAGGAAATAAGAAATACAGATAATGGGGTATAGAAATTTATCTTGCCCTACAGGACAAAAAAGATGGCAGTGTAAGGGAAGGGACAGGTATTAGAAGAAAGGGCAGATTGGTGATAGGGGTAATTAGAATGCTCACCTTTTTGGGGTAGGGGTGAGGGGAGAAATGGGGAGAAAATTGGAAACTCAAAATTTTGTGGAAAAAAATGTTGAAAACAAATAAATTTAAGAAAAATAAAAAATAAAAATAGTAGGCAGTTTTATATAGTATATACATATGCTATCATGTAAAAATATTTCCAAATTATTTTAGTTGTAGAGGAAGAGATACATAAAAAGGAAAACAATGCAAAAAGGAAAAAAAGTAATTGAAACATATACTTTAATCTCTATTCAGAGTCCATCTGTTCTTTATCTGGACATTGATACCATTTTCCTTCCTGAGTCCTTTGTACTTGTCTTTGATCATTGTGTTGCTGAGAAGAGCTGGTTCATTCATAGTCCATCATCGTGCAGTGTTCCTGATATTATGTACAATGTTTTCTTTGTTCTACTCATTTCACTTTGCATCAGTCATGCAAGACTTTTGAGGTTTCCTGTTTATCATTTCTTATTACACAATAGCATTCCGTTACATTCATATACCATGGCTTGTTCAGCTGTTCTCCAGTTGATGAGTGTCCCTTCAATTTCCAATATTTTGCTCCACTAATAGAGCTGCTATAAATATTTTTTCACTGATAGGTCCTTTTACTTTTTTATAATCACTTCAGCATACAGACCTAGGAGTGGTATTGCTGTATAAAAGGGTATGCACAGTTTTATAATCCTTTGGGCATAGTTCCAAAATGCTCTCTGAAGTGGTTAGATCACCTGTCAACTCCACCAACATTTATTAGTGTTCCAATTTTACTATGTCCCCTCAAACATACATCAATTTCCTTTTTTTGTCATATTACCCATCTGATAGATCTGAGATAGTCCTTCAGTTGTTTTAATTTGCTTTTCCCGAATCAAAAATGATTTAGAGAACTTTTCCATATGCCTATAAATAACTTGGATTTATTCATCTGTAAACTGGTTGTTCATGTCTTTTGATCATTTTTCAATTGGGGAATGACTTGTATTCTCATAAATTTGACTCAGTTTTCTATTTGAGAATTGATGCCTTTAAGAGAAATACTTGTTGCAAAGATGCTTTCCATCTTTATACTTTCCTTTTAATCTTGATTGCATTGTTTTTTTTTCCATTTAATAGTACATTTTTTTCAATAACATGTAAAGATACCTCTTTATAAGACTTTGAATTCCAAATGTTATTCTCTGTCCCTCTCTCCCCTTACCCTTCCTCAAGATGGCAAGCAATCTTTTATAGGTTATTCAGGTCTAATGATATCAAAGAAATTCCACATTAGTGATGTTTTGAAAGAAGAATCAGAACAAAAGGGAAAACCACGAGAAAAAAGGAGGAAACAGTATGCTTCCTTCTACATTCAGACTCCATAGTTCATTCTTTGCATGTGGATTGAAGTTTGCCTCATGAGTTTTTTTGGAATTACCTTAGATAAATCTATTGCTGAGAAGAGCTAAGTCTATATAAAGTTGGTTATAGCATCCTGTTGCTGTTAACGCGTACAATGTTCTCCTGATTCTGCTCACTTCACTCAGCATCAAGGTTTTCTGCTCATTATTTCTTATACACGATAGAATTCCATTACACACATATACCTCAATTCATTCAGCAATTCCCAATTGATGGGTATCCCCTCAATTTCCAATGCTTTGCCACCACAAAAAACAACAACAGCAACAACAACAAACTTCTACAAATGCTTTTGAACATGTGGGTCCTTTTCTCTTTGTAATATTTTCTTTGGGATACAGACCTAGTAGTGGTATTGCTGGATCACTGCTTCATAAAGCTTTGGGCATAGTTCCAAATTGCTCTCTGGAATGAGTACATCAGTTTACAACTCCAGCAACAATGAATTAGAATTCCAGTTTTCCCACATCTTCTCCAACATTTATCATTTTCCTTTTCTCTCTTTAGCCTGTCATATAGGTATGACATGGCACCTAAGAGTTGTTTTAATTTGCTTGCTTTGGTTTTGTTTGTATAAAAACTTTATAATTTAATATGATCAAAATGATCTATTCTACATTTCCTCATTCTCTCTATCTCTTATTCATGATGAATACTTCTCCTCCACATAGATCTGATAGGAAGACTACTCTTCATTTTTCTAATTTGATTCCTTCATTGTCTATGGTGCCTTTAAACAAGATGCATTTTCTTATATCTTTTATCAGGCCTGTGATTGCTTCTACTTTGTCTAAGATCAGCTTTGCTACCCCTGTTTTTTTTTTTTTTTTGTTTGCTTTGTTTTGTTTTTTTACTTCAGCAGAAGCATAATAGATTTCGTTCCAGGACCTTACCTTAACTCTGTGCGTGTCTCTCTGCTTCAAGTGTATTTCATCTAATCAACATATTGTGGAAATCTGGTTTTTGATTCACTCTGTTATCTGTTTCTGTCCTATGGTAGAGTTCATCCCATTCACATTCATAGATATGAATAGTACTCTATTTCCCTCTGTCCTATTTTTCCTTCTCTTTATGCTCTTTTTTTTCCACCCTTTCCTACCTCACCAGTCTTTTACTCTTTATCACCTCCCCTGATTTTGCCTCCCTTTTGCCAGCCCTCCCCCTTTACTTAATCTTCTCTGCATGTACTTCCCTTTCAGATAAGATAGAAATCTATATTCCACTGACTGTGTAAATTATTCTCTTTATGAGTCAAAATCAAGCAATGCTCATTGCCTACCTTCCCATCTTCTCCTCCTCTGTAATAGATCTTTCTCATCTCTTCATGTGAGATAATTTGCCCCCATTCTGCTTCTCTTTTCCTTCTGCACCCATTGTACTCCTCTTTGTCTTATCCTTCATTTTTTTGTATGTTATTCCTTCAAATCCACCTCATAAATGTAACCTGTCTATGCATATTCCTTTTGTTTGTACTGTTAGTGATACAGTTATTCAGTTGTGACTATCATCTTTCCGTGTAGAGATGTAAATAGTCTAGCTCTATTGAATCCTTTATGTTTTCTTTTCCCTTCGTATCTGTTTATACTTCTCTTGGTTCTTGATATTGGAGATCAAATTTCTGGCTTAATTCTGATTGTTTCCTTGTGAGGACTTGAAAAACTTCCACTTTGTTGAATGATCATTTTCCTATTGAGGTATTATGCTTAATTTTTCAGGGTGAGTGACGTTGGTTATAGTCCTACCTCCTTTGCCCTTTGGAATATAATGTTCCATGACCTCTGATCCTTTAATATTGTAGCAACAATATCCTGTGTGATCTTGATTGTGACTCTCTAATATTTTAAATATCTCTTTATGGCCACTTGTCGTATTTTTTTTTCCTTGACCTGATAGCTCTGAAATTTGGCTAAAATATCTCTTGGGCTTTATATTTTTGAATCTCTTTCCTGAGGGTTAACAATGGATTCTTTCATTGCCTATTTTACTTTCTGGTTCAGGATATCAGGGCAGATTTCCTTGATAATTTCTTGAAAGATGTTATCCAGGTCTTCCTTTTGATTATAGTGTTCAAGTGGTCCAGTGATTCTGATATTGTCTCTCCTTGATCAAATTTTCAGATCTGTTTTTTTTTTTCTCATGAGGTATTTTATCTTCCAATTTTTTATTCTTTTTAAGTTGTTTGATTCATAATGTCTAATAGAGTCATTAGTTTCCACTTGTCCAATTATAACTTTTAAGATGTTTCTTTCCTCAATTAGCTTTTGCATTTCCTTTTCCATTTGGCCAATTCTACTTCATATCAATTTTATAATCTGTTGATACTTTTTTAATTACTCTCTTGTATCACTCTCATTTCTTTTCTCAGTTTTTTTCTACCCCTCATAAGATTCTAAAGCTGCTATTTGAGCTCTTCCATGAGTTCTTTCTGGGCTTCATAGCTTCCCATTTTTCTTTGTGGTTTTGCCCATAGATGTTTCAATATTGTTGTCCTCTACGGAGTTTGCATCTTGGTCTTCCTTATCACCATAACAAATTTCTATAGTCAGATTCTTTTTGTTGTTGTATTTTACTCTCTCTCTCTCTCTCTCTCTCTCTCTCTCTCTCTCTCTCTCTCTCTCTCTCTCTCTCTCTCTCTCCCTCTCTCCCCCTCTCCCTCTCTCTCTCTCCCTTTTCTTTTAAATTTCAGATTTGCTCCTAGGGTAGAGAATGTCTCTGGATTCTTGTGCTTGTGGCCACAGATCTTACTGTTGCATTGATTTTACTCTGAGACCCCAGGAGACCCTTTTGTCTGGTGCTGTGCAGAGGGGATGTGATGGGGGGTGGCTGGTTCTTCTGGAAGACTTAGGTGTCTTACAGTTTATCTGCTGATAAGCTGGGGTCCTAGTGGTGGTGTCTTCACCACCACTGAGGCTCTCTGGGATTTTTCTGCATTTCTGTGTGGCTGACTGAAACATGTGGGGGTCTGACCTCTGGAAACTTTTGCCCAGTATTCTACTGAAGGGTGGCTGGGCTGGCAGCTGCCTCATTACTTACACACCCATAGGGTTGGCTCTACCTCTTTCTCCAGGTTGTGCTGAAGAACATGGAGGTCTACCCTCTGGAGGATGCCTGTTTCCCCAGGGCTATCCTGAAGCTTGAAAAGATGAATTATATATAGTTTTCTGATTTTATTCTCATCTCTTATTACAGTGCCTGACATGTCAGCAATAAATCTTTTTTCTATTCATTTTTCATTTATCCATCCTCTTGCTATTCAGGTACAGTCTAATTATGTCAGTGTATTTATTGGTACAGAAAACTGCCTACATCTTATTTGCCAATAGTCTTAGTCTTATTGGATATAATTATTCAACTATTTTATATTTATAAAAGGTATTAAGGTCATTAAATATAGTCTTTGTAAATCCAAAAAAAAACAAAAAAAATTTCACTTCCAGCAAAAATATTTCTAAATTATGAACATATATATGTGTATATATATATGTATTATATTGAAAAATGGATTTAATATTTACGGTTCAAGTACCTGTTTAAAAGACCAAAATAAAATCTTTAACTTTTGCTATTAAAGGAAAGTAAGCCACAAAATATTAGCAGTAAATGACAACAAAAAGAATCCACACGTTCTAAATGTATTATGTATGTATGTATGTATGTATGTATGTGTATGAAACTGTTCCCCTGGAGTCTCTAATTAGGGAAAGGACCTCTGGGAGGGTGGTATTTTTCTCAGTGCAGCTCATTTTGGAAGCAATATCTTCTTTGGAATAAGTTCTTAGGGTTGATTCCTCCCCAAAGTTGACTTTTTCCTGGACTGTAAGCGTTCCCTTTTCTCAAAGTCTTCCCCATCCTCTCCTGAGTAACCTCATCTCTATATCCCTCTGTGTAGAGCAAGTGCTCTTAAAGACATGTGAAATAAAAAAAAATCATTTCTACATTTAAACATTATTTATTTCCTTTGTAATCTTATATGTTTTTCTAATGCATTTAAAAATATTTTTCTGAGAAGAGATCCAAAAGTTTCACCAGATTGCACAAAAAAGAAGTCCATTCCAAGCAAAAAAAAAATAGGTTAAAACCCTTCCATTGTGTCTCTGCTCCCTGATTAACCACAGTCTCCTAAAGTTTGAGCAGCTCCCTTTCAAAACAGTGTGATTAAGTACAGAAGAGAGAGATATGACACCCCCATCCCTGGTTTCTTTCATATTTATTTCCAAGCTTATAATGTTTCCAGCTCTCTAGGGCTTAGTTACTACAAACTTCTGGTATCTGTGACTAATTTGCTTTCTCATCCAGCGAATTTATTCCTTTCCACTCTGTCAGCTAAATGGGTTCACATTTTGTAAAGGGTTTAGCTGTGTTAATTTCATTCTTATAATTCAGTAAGCACATTCTTAATGCCATGTGATTATTTTCTGGGCTTTCTGGGCTGTGAGGTCATTTATATTTGGCTAGATCATTGAGAGTTTATTTGTTTCCCTACCTAGTAGCACAGTGGGTAGCGTAGAAAGAGGACTTTAAAAATATCTATTGATTAACTAAATACTCAAAGGTCAACTCTCCTACATATGTACTGGCAGCATTTATTTGAAAAAAAATTAACTCAGAGGAAATGCCATGATTTTATGATACAACTGTTTCTATGGAAAATGTATATACATAATTATATATGATTGACTAGAGAAAAATATGATAATCAAGATATATAAATTATTAGCATATAAATCATAGTTCATTCATTTTTACTTTGGCATTGGATGTTGGTGCCCAAAAAACATCAGATACTATTAAAAGGATTCAACAATCCCACTTTTCTCTATTAAGAGAAAATAAATAGTTTCTACCATGCTAACAATATGCTCTATTGTTGCTATACCCCATATCATTCATAAATATAGCCCCAAAATGTCACATTGTGATTTTTTGTATTTAATTATGTAATAGCCTATGAAAATTGAAATGCATTCTCCACAAAAAATGAGGAAACTTTAATTATCTGTCTGACATGATGCTTTGGTGGCATTTGGACTCATTAAGACTTTTTCATAGATGAAATAAAGCAAAGGACAATGTTTTGTAAGTCAATAAGTTGATTTTTTTTTTTCAGGGATGGATATTTTCCTTGGAATTGGAGAGTAACATAGAATCATTGTAAAAAAAGTACACATATCTATTAAATGAAGATCTGAACATCAAAAATAAGAAATATAATTCATTTTATGGGTTGGCTAGAAAGGGGAAAAGAAATACCCTTACTTTCCATGATATTACATTTTTAATGTAATAGCAAGAAACTCTTTACTATAAGCACAGTTGAGCTTTCAGGCAGAGTAGGTTGACATTTAGAAGCCAGAATATGCAAGGTTAAGTAGACTCTATCACTTAATAATCAGCTATAGGATGAGTTTTTACAGAATAGTTGAGAGGAAACTAGTATTGGATTTGAAGAAATCTGGTCTAAATCCTACCTGTCCCTCATATAAACAAACTAACTGTGTGACCCTGGTCAAGTTACTTAAACTCTCAAAGCTGTAAAACCAAAACATGACAGAGAAGTTGCCACCATGCTTTGGTAGAGAATGTTTCTAATCTACAACTCCCTATGCCAATGAAGTAACATGATATGCCCAGTAGAGAAAGAAGAAAATTTTAATGTGATTTACACCAAAAGAAACATAATCATCTCATCATCTTGTCTTCATCTTTTAGTGAGGGTATTCAGAGAGAAATGATCTTGGGACAGACAAGTTTCTGTTTGTAATGAGTTTTACAAACTACTATGGAGGTGAACAAGATAATTTATTTGTATAGTTAAGAGGTAAGCTCATTTTCTCTATGCTCACTGAAAGCACCTTTGGCAAAATCTCTGTCCAGTCAATCTGTTCTCACCTGATTTTCATCTCCTTTACTAGAGCTCCATATTTTGAAGGCTTTCAGTACTAACAAGTTTGGAAATTATGAATGCTTAGTATGGTAACATCTATCAAATACCTTGCCATTCAGTTTTATTAATCAATGTTAAGTCTGAGTGATTATGAACTACTGGGTCTCTGGGAAAGGTCTAATTTTAATACACATTTGGTGTGTTCTCCAGGATATTTTGAGGTACATAATTTCAACACGAGAAAATATTATTTGTCAGTCTTTGAAAGTTAAAGAACTTCTCTGATACATAATCCTATCAGTCAGATAATATCTTTCTAGATATTGAATAATTACTACATTTTTTCAGCCTTCCCTTCTTTTACAATTGCCAAAATAGTTTTGAAAATAACAATAAAACTACTGTAAACAAAATTAAAGAGGGAAAATGGAAAAATCTCAATGATTTTAAAATACCACAAATTTAAAAAAAACAAAATATACCAATCAGACATTAATCATACCATGCCATGTGTCAATGAAAATGAGAAAAATTTATGCCGCACAAATGATGTCATTATTTTATTCCTCTAACTGAGTTTGAGTTTTCCTTCCTGTACCTATGCAGTAATACCATGCAGAGTACCTACCTCCCAGAGTTTTTAGAGTATCCCATGCGAAAACGTCTATACAGTCCTTTGCAAACTTTTTACACTCAATATAAATGCTATGATTATTATTATCTGTTGGTATTATCATCATTCATGCCTATAAACCATAATAATATTTGCTAATTATTTGTATATGCATGTATTGATTACCCCTTATTACTTGTAAGAAACTTGAGGGCAAAATTTATACATTTCTTCCAAATGTAATATATAGAAGACACTAAAAGTTGATTGACTCAATTGAATTAAACAGATACGAAATATCTATTTTGATCATGAAATTTTGCTGGACGCTATAGGGGGAAGTATTTAAGTTTTTGTGGTCCTTATTTCACACTATTTAGAACAGGACATATACGCAAATATCTAATTTGCATACTAATAAATTTATAAGAGGGCATAAGGAGTTTCAGAAGAAAGAGAAATCTTTATCTTTAAAAGGATTAAAGAAAGTTCTTTGTCAGAGGTTGCAACTGAACTGGACTTTTAAAAAAGAAGACCCATTTCAGAAGTTGGATATATTGGAAAAATATTGATCAAGACATGAAGAAAATCTTGTGTAAAGGAAGGGAAGGAAATTTGGCAACCAGGAACATAACAAAATATATTCAAACCAAAACTTTAAAAGAAAGAAATTGCACGTTAATTACAGACCAGTTATTGTAAAATTCTTAAGATAAGAAACCCCCTGAACAAGGTAAAAATTTAATGAATCATTAGCAAAAGTCTTTTGCACTTAAAATGCTCACTCAGCATCCCTACAACAAAACCCTTTATTGAAAACTAGCTAGCTCACAGAATTCTGACTCAGGGAAGCAGTCTCCCTCTCATGGCTTGCTCTCTTATTGAAAGTCTGAGGGTTTCAAAGAGTAGAAAGAATAGTTCAGTCTAGGCGTGCAAAAGGAAGGACTACATGAGGTTAGAGAGACATTGTTGGATCTGAGATAAAGGGCCCTGGAAACACATCTGTGACAAGTCTTTTAGAGATGACTCGGACAAGAGACCTAAACTTAGGAGACATTTACAACCTCTTATGGTAGGGAGTTCTTGGAACTGACAATATCTGGTAAGCAGCAATGGAAGTGGTGGGGGGAGGGGACCAAATAGTAAAGAGAATTCCAAAAAGGGACTTACTCAGAACACAGAAGAAAAACTGAAATGCAAAAGGTCAAAAGAGAAACTATAATAAAAACTCAGACTGCGAGTGAATAGAATGAGAAAGAATCACAAAGCAGAAACAAGCATGATTAAAAACTCAAAAAGAATTCAAATCATATTGAATAAGAATTGTAACATGAAAGGAAGTGAATTGATTTTAGTTCGTAAAAGAGAATCCTGACGATTCCCTAGGGTTCATGGTATGATCATAAGAAACTCCAGAATGATTAAAAAGACAAATAATCATTACTTTCATCATCATATATTATGCCTCCCTGTCTCGGCAAATGTGCAGCTAAAGTAGCCACTCACGAACCCAGTCCAATATCGGTTGGCACAGAAGCTTTAAGCTGTACTATTTGTTCTAACTTAAGCCATGTCACCCCTCCCTAGACATCCCGGCCACCATCTGATCCCTGAAGTTTACTTCATGTTGTTGCCAGATAGTGCAAAATCTGATTGACTTGAGCCCCACCACACCTCCCAAATTCATACTATATACGAACTTCAGCTACTCACAGGGATTACAGTAATGTACCACCACACCCCATCCGAGAAATAAAACTTCAGATAAATGGAATAGAGAGAGGAGAGAATAGACATGTGAAGTATTTGAGTTTTGTCACTGCTCAGAAATAATGTGAAATAAGAGGATTTTTTTTAAATGGAACCAGACTGGAAAGGGTATTTAATATTTAGTAAAAAGATATTTTATTATGTAGTACTTTATTCTTTTAAGTAGTAGGGAAGCACTAAGAAATGTGTTATAGGTTGTGATGTAACTCCTATGCATTACTCTAAGCAGTTTATTTTGCCAGAAAGATAAAAAATCATCAAAAGGAAAAAGGTCAGGAAACAAATTCTCATTCTAGCTCTCTATAATAAGGACCTTAAGGTGAATGTTACAAGTGAGTGAAAAGGATGGGATAGGTGTGAAAGATAGCAAAGAAACAGAATAGACCTGATTTGGGAACTGATTTGCATCCTTTTCAGAGTATGATGCCACAAAATTATGTGAAATAGAGGTTCCTGGAAAGATAAACTAAAAATTAATGGGAAACTAAATAATCTTAATCCTAAAGAATGAGTGAGTTTAATAACAAATCATAGAAATGATAATTTCATTAAAAAGAATAAGAATAATGAGACAAGATACCAAAATTCATGGGATAAAGCCAAATTTACAGAAATTTTATGTCTTTAAATGCTTATATGAATAAAATAGACTAGAAAAAGAAGAGATCAGTGAATCGGGCATGTAACTGGAAAAGCTCAAAGAAGAAAAAATTAAAAATCCCAAATTAAAGTCTCTTCACACATAACAGGAAAATAATACTTTTAGGTTAAAAAAAAAGAAATTTAGGAGTAAAAAGGAGGAGACATATGAACATACAGCTTCCAGTAGTTGGATTTCTCAATACACATTTTTCCAGATTCCTTATTGTCTTTGATAACTACATGTCAAATATCTTTGTTTTTTTTTGAAAAGCACAGCAGAAAAGTCTCTTGACACACAAAATACGTAACTGAACAGATTAGCAAGAACTAATTTCTCAGGATTACCATAAGCAGGCAGTTTCTTTCTGGTACTTGTTCAGAAATTTGCTCTTGAAGCCCAAGAAATAAAAAGAGAAGAAGCAATAGAAGGCCATGGGAGCACATCATTTCATAAATTGTTTTTATCGACTAAGGGGAAAGAACAATTCTTCTGAGAAAATGTTGCCCTCTCTATCTGTCAGACAACATTTCTTAGGCCTTCTTTCCTTTTTTCTTCACTCGTCCTGGGCAGAGGATTTGCATTCTTATCTTAACAGAGCCTCTGGACAACAGTAGCAGAAGTCTGATTAGGATCCAAAAAGTAACAGGACAAGATGAGGAAAAGATGGTCCAAAGTTATACAAAGGGACCAGTGGAAAGGTTGCATCAAAGAGGAACTTTATGATTGCAGCCAAGAAGAGGAGGAAAGAAATTTCCAATAACCAGAATATAATAAGTATATTATTGTCATGTGTGCTCTCTATGTTTGAGTTCACTTTCCCTTGGACTTTGTATGTAGTAAGGAAAATTTTCGAGCAATTTTGGAGATTTTGGAAGAAGTCTTCTTACAACTATGCTACTATAGTAAAATTTTATTTGTAAAATCTTATTAAATTTGCCCAATTAATCTCAGTGATATTCAATGCAGGAGAAGCACACTCATGAAGCTCATGAATTCTATAGTTTTAGAGGGGGAAAATATTTCCAGGATAACCCTTAGAACTGTGAGAGAAGATGTCAATGCTTTGCTCCATGGACTCAACCAGCCACTTAGAATGGAAGTTTTGGTAGTATCCTGGAGTATACATTTTATACTGATAAGCAATTATGACTCAGAGAGGTAAATCACCTACTTCTTGTTACAAATGTACTACGTAGCAGGTCTAAGATTTTAACCTAGATCCTTTGAATACAACCAACTAGTTTTCTTTTCACTGACCCATATTGTCTCCTCTCAACAAAGAGTCAGAGTACATATATGAGAAAGCAGGTGCAACAAATGACTATGAGCTATAATCTCATCTAATTGCTTGTGGGTATAAACCAAATTAATCAGTGCTCCATGATCTATGCAAAGAATAATTAACTGGTATTTCATCCATCAATACTATCATCATAGACATATATTTTCTAAGTAACTGTTCTTTCAAGTCTAATTTACTCTTTGAGTTTTCTGCACTCTGAGACTGAACTATTTCCTAGTTAGTCCTTCTTCTTCCGAAGTTTCCTTAACTTAAGGCACCAGGCTACTTTCTGGTAAATTATTCAGTGAGCTGCATTTTTGATAGCCTAATTAGGGCAAAGCTATTCTTGCTTTGCAGGATTTAAGATACAAACGTAATCTGTTTTTAACAAAATCACGATCCCTCATGAATGCATAAAATTAAATCCTGAAAAATGTCCAATAGTGGAATTAAGAAGGAAACATTATAAAAGCGAAGAGGGGGATAACGTTGGTATCATACCATTTTCCGAATAAGTTCCAATTTCTTCGCTCAAAATACTATTTTTTTAATGTTTCCATATTATTAGTTTACATGGAGCATGATAATTTATTCTTCAAATCCTTCAGTATATTAATAATCTGTGATTTCATTAGTGTGGGTACTCTATCCAAGCATACAGAGCAAAAACTCTCTTACATGCTGTGGTAAATAGTCTAACAAGTTGTTCTGGTAAATACACACAATATATATTTATACATACATGCATGCATATACACATGTACATACATATACATATAGTGTATATACATACATGTGTCTATATATGTGTGTATACATACATACACATATACATACACTTGAAGGCCAATTCTCTGATGGTTGAGCCTCTCTAAGCTTAATAATCTTTTTCCTGAGTAAGAAAAATGTAGTCAGTTGCTAGACTTGTACTTCAGCTTGGGAAGATCTGCCATAAATTGCTTGCCATATAATTGAGAACCCGTGGTCACCTTTATGCTGTGGTGAGATGCTAAAGTCACAAGATTTTGTGCAGATCAAAAGAGATGACACAAAATGTTAAGCAAATGCTTAGTATTAAAAATTAATTGATCTTGATTCAATATTTATTGATGTAATGTATTCTGAAAGGATGTAGCCCAAGAGTCTAAGCATTGTTTGGGACTATAATGGCAAAATAACTGAATGTCTCTATTATTGGAATGATTCCCTTGTTGAAACTCGTGCTGAGGCTTCAGTTTCATTAACTATGTCTATTTATCATGATAGTTTTATTGCTGTAACTAGTGGGATTAATAATGATAAGTACTTGCTGTGCTCACTTTTCTTTTAATCATTGGTTATACTAGCAAATAACAACCTAGTTTTTCAAGGCAGTCTCTTATCACCTATCACTTTTCTCTAAGGTGCTTTGCAAACCTCTTTCATGTTGATTGTTAACTTTTGCCCCTCACTTTGAGGTACTTTAAGACCATGGAAAAATAATTCTTCTATCAGAACCTATGTTAGCAGCTATGAAAAGTCCAATTGTGTTACATTTACTCTTATGGTTGTCTTCAATTTTATCACTAGGGCATATGTATAAAAGGTATTCTTCATACATCAGTGAAAGTGATGACTCTGATTTCTTAGAGATTATGTAAGGAAAGTAAAAGCTCTGTCAATTTCTACCTCACTAGAAAAATATCATTATGGATCCAACAAGGTTTTATGACTGTGGTAAACCTAGCTAAGTATGAATTGGACATGTTGGTCCAGTAACCTATATCCAACTTTTTTTATATTTCCGAGGTGATGTGATCTGAGGAGAGATATGGTCACTGCTCTTCTGACAATGGTCTCCGCTCTGGCTTTTACTCAGAAAGTGCCTCTACTTAACTGCTGCCACAAGCACTAACAGTCCTTTCAGCCCTAGGACTTTGATTATGTCTCCTACTCCCCTGGGGCTGCAAGTGCTAGTGTTCCTCTGCAGTGAAATTGGAGCACAGAACTGTGTATGATCAATGCAACTGGATCCTGCATTCAGTGCCAGCATAGGGCTGGCTGTAATTTCTTTTTGACTATTTTTCTGAGCTCCTTACCCTCTCTGGGTTAAGAATTTCCAAAGTTGCTGCTGCTCCTGCTTCAGCAGCCTCCAAAGGTCACTACTTGTGCTGTCACTGCTGTGTTCCAGATAGCATCCACTCCAGTCTCACTGAGCTCTTCTTCCAACCTCCTAAGTTATCTTGGTCTGAACAGTGTCTCATCTTGACCTTTTGATGACTGTGTCGCTCCAGGATTGATCTGAAATATTATTTTAGCATTGATTGTTTGGAGGGGAATTTTGCCTGAGTTCCTGCATGTGTTTTACCATCTTGGTTCTCTGTCCTAATAATCTGTGTTTCTGTGAGAGCAGGTCAATATTTGGTACTATTGGTTTAATCCTAACTATGACATGGGATGGAACTTTACTGCATCCGAAGGCTGCGACTCATTAAATATTAGTTATATTAATTTACCTTTAAGGAATTTGCATTATATTTACTATCACTTTCAATTTTAGGATTATAAATCCAGCATTCAAGATCCTATTTGCTCATATCTTCTTTTGACATAAGGAAAGATGATGGTAGTCTTCTTAGTGGGATATGTAGTCAGATATCTCACATAGTCAAGAATAATGGGATAAAATTGAAAATTTAGTTATACTTTGTTTTAATAAAATGTAACTATTTTTAAAAGTTAAGCTAAATACTAAAAAATGGATGTTGGAGATTGAACTTGTTTCAAAAATCAGTGAAGATCCCTTCTCTGGCACTGTATTGATGATGTGATGTAATGGGATTTGATATGACATCACCATGATATTGGGCAAGATATCTCATGTCTCTAGATTTGGGTTTCCATCTATAAGATGACAGGGGTGAAGTAATAATGCTTCTAATTCAAGAGTTATGTGGTCTATCAGATTTATATAGCAATAACAATAATATAGAAAGTTAGCACCATACAATGGTAAGATCACTAGTTCAGAAGTTGGAGGACCTTTCTTGAGATTTTCACATTGTTAATCATTTTCTTTGTGGCTGCTCAAGTTACTTAACTTTTTAAATTATTATTTTCCTAATATTTAATGTAAGGGGAAGTAAGGGACTTCTCCAAAGTCCCATTCCCATTGAAGTCTTTATGTATATATGAGTGTATTAGCATAAGATTTAAGGAAATAACACACTACTATTTAGTTGCTAGTTCTGAAACTTCTTTGCCCCTTTCCCCTTCATGTCTTTAAAAAAAATAAAATATTTAACTTCTATTCTCAACTACTTAAAATAAAAGGTTTTTCAGGCTTTCTAACTCTTTGAGCCAAAATCTCTATAGATTCCGAGGTAATGCTGATGCTGTCTCACTTTCTCTTAGGTACCAGAAGGAAGAACCATGAGGTGGTAGAGAATAGATATGACAGTTATTTCTCTGGCTTTTCTTTTACCAAACTGCTCAGCTTGAAGAATCTTTCCTGCTATGGCCCTCATTCACAACTTTGCTGAAGTCAACTCCCAGAGGAGTTTCTTATAATTCTGCTTCCCTACATCCTATACTCATTGTTCCTAAAAAAAAAACAAAAAAAAAAGACTGTGGGTATGCTTGCTATCACAAAACTCCTGGATTTTTTTCTTTTGGCTAATCAGAAAAGGTTTTTGAGTCACTTAACCTCTTCCGGGGTGTCTCTTTCCCTTCCTTGAAATTTGCAAATATTGCTTAAGCTTACTTATTAAGCCTTTGGCATGATTCTAATTCGTAAGCAAATATAACCAGCTTTCAGAAGAGAAATTGATAGAAAATGTAACTTTCTAAAAATAAAGCAATAAAATACATTTAAATAGAGAATATTTGGGAACTTGATATTTCAGATTCACTTTTACATAGGCATAGATTTTTTATTAGAAGTTTATTATTACAAATGACTATCTGATGTATTTAGTTCTTCTTCCATAGAATTAATCGACATCCCCGTTAGTTATTGAGAAGAAAACAGCAAGAGCAATATGAAGCATTGTTATTTTTCAGTGATCCTGCTCCTGTCAAATATATCATGCATCTTTAGAAGATTCTGGAACTAAAAAATAGTAATAATGATGATGATAATAATCACTGTTTTTAATATCCATTTAAATGATGTGGACCCAGTTTGTATGCCCTCAGAGACAAACGGGTGTGGCCTGACTGAGGTGGTGGGCAAGCTGGAAGTACTCAGGACTAGATTATAAACTTGTTGAACCTGGCTGTACTTGTCACAATGCCCCCTTCCACATATCCAATGTAACTTTTATTTACTGATTTCCATGCTGATTAACATCTATTCACTTTCCCTGTCGGCCGGCACTGGTCCTGAATTTAATTCTTCTTGTTCTCTCTCTGGAGCTAGCGCTACCTGCAGGATTTGTCCAGGTCCCAGGAAAAGTAACAATAATTTTCACTTAATTTTAGTCAGTGTACTAGATAGAGCATAGTATTTTAAAATTATTGTTCACAAATAAATATCATGCTATTTTTAGGTTTTTTCTCCTAAAAAAAAGTCCATCTTATCTGTAAGGTACTTATAAAATGGTCTTTATTCTTGGCCAGAGGTATAGATTTTCTGCTGTGTGTGTGTGTGTGTGTGTGCGTGTGTGTATGTGTGTATGTGTGTGTGTGTGTGTGTGGCAACTGGTGTTAAGTGACTTGCCCAGGGTCACAGATCTAGTAAAGTAAGTGTCTGAGGCTAGATTTGAAATCAGGTTCCCCTGACTAGGGCTATTCCTCTATCCACTGTGACACCTTGCTGTCCCCCAAATTCCCTGTTCTTAAGGAGTTCATAGTCTAATGGAGATGTATTATGAACAGGACCTCACAGATAAGGCAGGTTTGGTTCCAGACCACAGCAACATTGCAATAAAGTAAGTTACATGCATTTTTTGGTTTCCCACATATATAAAAGTTATGTTTATACTACATTGTATTCAGTTAAGGAGGCAGTAGTATTATATCTAAAATGTACATACTTTAATTAAAAAAAAAATCTAAAAGTGCTAACCAGAATCTAAGCCTTCAACAGCTCAGAAGCATTTTGCTACTGGAGGGTCTTGCCACAATGTTGGTGCTTGCTGGGTGATCAGAGCAATGGTTGCTGAAGATTAGGATGGTTGTGGCATTTTCTTAAAATAAGACAAAAAATGAAGTTACCCACATCGATGACTCTTTCTTTCACTTGAACACTTAGCAATATTGGCCGAATTTTAATATTATTGTGTCTTGGAAATAGGGAGGCTCAAGGAGAGGATGAGAGATGGGGAACAGTTACTTGGTATAGCTTTCAGAACACACACAACATGTATTTATTAACTTTTCAGTATTATATGGTACCCCACAACAATTACAGTAGGAACATCAAAGATAATGGCTCACAAATCATCATAACAGATAAAATAATAATGAAAAATTTGACATATGGTGAGAATTACCAAAATATGACACTGAGATGCAATGTGAGCCCATGTTGTTGGAAAAATGGCACTGATAGATTTGCTGAATTCCTTTTTTTTTATAAAGTACAATTTCTCTATCAATATCCTAGTCTCATGCCTCATTATAGTATACAGGGAACCTTGGGTGTTATAATACTATTTTAGGAGAAAGCAAGGTTTGACCCATGTGACCTTGGTGACGTTTCATTTTTTTTAGATTTTTAAAATAATGGAGTTTGATTGGATGTCCCTGTTAAATCCAACTGCAATGGATTTCTGCTTAATTAGAAAGACTATGAGCATAGGACCAGTGAAGGACTGCAGGCTTGAAATGCTTGCTAGATAAGCATGGAAAGGATCATTACCAGTATGCTGGTCACCAGTCATCAAGTGAAGGTCAATAATTAATTTTGGGTGAGTCATAGTATCTAATGGAGATGATCTATTTAGTTTAGAGGACCTGGTATGCACATCTCTGGAGATAGTATTCAAAGCAATGAAATCACATATTCTTGAAGAATTGTAGGAGTTTTAGACTTGAAGATTTTGAGTTTCATAACTGTACTTTTGATCTGTGGATCAAAATCAGGAGATATCAAATACATTCATGCATAGACATGTGCATAAATATACATATATACGAGTGTGTATACACTCACATATTATGTTACTTTATAAAATAAAGTTGCACTGAAGATTTCCACAACATGATTATAGTCATATACAATGTCCTTAATATTTCAGAAATTAAAAAATAACTGATGTTTTAGATTTTTAATGTTAATTTTTTCAACATTTAAACTAGAAAAAATTGAGAAAGATTTCAGTTGCATTCATTTAGATTTAGTTCCCTTATTGGCTATATCTGCCTTTCAAGAATCCAGAATACAATGGCATCTGACTTCACAAGTAGTTAATCACATCTGTTTTATTTGCATATACTTCATGGACTTTAAGCATGCTACCTTGAAATATTCTTGTGAGGAATGGTAATTAATTTAAAATTAAGGATAATTATAGCAATTAAATCTACTCAGAAGAAAAGGTGACTGTCCAGATAGATGTCTTGAATGGAACACTATTTAAATCAAGGGTCTCAAAGAAAAGTCCTTAAAATACTTAAAAAAATAATAGCCATTAATTTTAAATTAATGGGATATTTTCTAAATCTGCTCTATTGAAATTTATATATTATATAAAAACTATTAATATTTAAGTTTCAAACTAAATAATGCATTCAAATGTGACTATATTGACAGGTTTGATGTGCCCTTTTTAAGATGTTCCCTATTCAATTAAATTAATTCTGTCATAAAATATTAAACAATTATGCTATAATATGACTATGGGGTGTCCTTTAGCTTCTTCTTTTGGCAATTAAAATAACAGAGCTCAAACACAGTGAGGTAGTGTGGTAGCATCTTCTAGTCTTTGTGGCCATAAGTACAATGACTCTTTGTGCATTTTAATTTCAATTTATTTCTATAAATGAAAAGCTTACAACAATTTGATATAACTTTTCTTCTGAAAGTATCTCTGTTTCAGAAAACTTTTATGTTTCAATATCAAGAAGCAATAATATATCAGTTCTCCAGCACTCAATATAACCAAGATCGATTTAGTAAGCACCAACATGCAGACAAATAGGCCCTTTATAGCTATTAATAAAGAAGGATAATTGCGGGCATTAGTCACGGCATTTAATTTTGCCAAAGAAGCAGTCGGACAGTTTGCTTTCCTCAAGGTGATGATTTTCCATGAGGCATTTTAAGCTACACAGCTCATGTTTTATAAATAGGCAATCCTTGCTTCAAAAAATAATCCCATATTGAGTGTGCTTCTGTTTTACAGAACACTACACACATATAAATAGAGCACTGGAACAATGTACTGTCTAACAGTCAAAAACTATACTTCTGACTGAGATATGATGTGAAAAATGTTATAAAAAGAATTTATTCCCTTTACAGCTTAAACTATTTAATTTAAGTGACCTTAAGTATTAAATCATGGAAATTTAACTGGATAAAAGTTATTTTTGAAAGAATGTAATGAATCTGCAGATTCATTCTCAATTAAGAAAATCAGCCAAAGTCTGATACCTTTCCCAATCATTGTTCCAAAATAAAAGAAAAAAGAGTTTTCTGGGAGACCCAGATATGACATTACTATTAAACTGAAAGGAGTGTTCTGAAATTCAAGGGATTCTCAAAATTTCTATGCTAACTAAAGTGAAAGTCCTGATATAAATACTACATAAACATAATTAGTCTTCCTGAATTCTTTGTGTGTATGTCTTCTCTTTATAGTCATTTAAATGTGCATAGTAAATAAATTGTAAGTGTGTTATCAATCTAATGCTAGGCACATATTTCATATATTCCAAAATTAATCTATTTCTCCAAAGTCTACTCCTATTCCATCAAGATTATAAATGATTGTGACAATTAACGTCTTCTCCCCTATTGGATTTGAAAGAAAAGTCAGAAAACATTTATTAAAAAGTACTGAAAATAGAAATTGTCAATATTTCCTTTTAATCTGTCTTCACAAGCCGTCTGGTAATAGTTAACAAGAACATGTACTGTCTGGAATGGGAATTTAGGAAGCCAAGCTAGAAAAGAGAAGAAGATGGATAATGATTACTTTGGAAAGCCTGTCCTGATGGCATACATGCCACTCTACTTAAAGGATTGGCTTAAATCCTTGAAGAGTTAGTTGTTTTAGAGAAAACAATTCAATCTTTCAAAACTAGGGGAAAGATGATGACTCACAATAAGAAGAAAATTGGCTTAATTTCAGAATGTAACTATTTGGCAGAACAAATACTTTATAAACATCTTGATGATGATAGAATTTCTTGTGAAGAATACATCTTAATGAGTCAGTCTAATTATCTTCAACAGTAGAAGAATAGATTTCCTACCTAGAGGATAAAATTAATAGAAACAATATGTAGTTTGACATTAAATCAAAAAGTATGACTTGCTTCTCCATGGCTAATTTATAAAGACATTAAGGAAAAAATACACTTTAACAAATAATTGCTACAGCAGTCCACAATGGCAATAGAGCCACGGTGGTGGGGAACTATACACCCACAAACAGACACAATTTCTAGTGTTCCTCAGACACTAACATTATAATGTTCCATTTGCAGTGACTTGACGTCCAAGATTGTTCAGATCTAGAATCATGGAAGTGTCACCATATGCTTCATAAATTCACACAAAAGAGGGACCGGTTTCATTTCAGTTCATTCAATTCCAACCAGCATTTATTGAGTGCATACTATGTGCAAAGCACTGTGACAAGGGGTGGCAATAAATCAACAAGTAATACAATATCTGCCCCAAATAGTTTTCATTTTATTCTATGTGGTTAAAAATAAATAGGAAGGGAGGAAGGGAGGGAGGAAGCAAGCAAGGAAGGAAGATGGGACACTTATGCTACCTTCTCCCTTTTGCCTATGGAAAATAAAAATACCAAAATGAATGAGGAAAGAATGGTGTGATGGTGCAAAATCCAATGAGATAACCTATTCTGCATTTTTCTTTCTTTTTCTTTCTTTCCTCCTTTCTTTCTTTCTTTCCTTCTTTCTTTTCTTTCTCTCTCTCTTTCTCTCTCTCTCTCTCTCTCTCTCTCTCTCTCTCTCTCTCTCTCTCTCTCTCTCTCTCTCTCTCTCTCTCTCGATTTGATTACTTCTTATCTATACATATACACAACTACTAGAATCATATCTACACACACAGATGGAGAGGGGAGAGAGAAGGAAAGGAGAGTATAAGTGAGAGAGAGAGAGTAAGAAAAACAGAGAGATAAAGATAGGGCTGGTTCTTCATTTTGTTTCAGGAAGGATTTATAATAGACACTCTTCACAGTTACTTCTCCCTATGTATTTAACTTAAAAGCAAAGCTTTGGCATATTACGATCCTTCACATCTTGGCTCTTCACAACATACATTTTCAGTCTTATCTTACCCTTTTCCCCTTCCTGCACTCTTATAATCTCCCAAATTGACCTTCTTGCTGTTGCTCATACAGTGCACTCTATTGACCATATCTTGGTTTTGCAAAGGCTTTTTCCCGTGACTGAAATGTATTCCCTCCTAATCTCTGTCTCTTATTTGCCTTGCAAGATCAGCTCATAGACCTTTTTAAATGAGACTTTTCTTTATCCATCCAGTGGCCCACACATTCCCACATACATAATTCTGTACATATGATGCCTGTATTTATTATATGTACATAGATTTTACCTCCTTGATGAAGTTTAGATTTCTTGAGAGAAACTACAGTGCAGAGGATAGACAGTTGATCTCAGAACCAGGAAACATTATCCAGATTCATGCTACTCTTCTGATACATACTACTGGTACTTGGAGTTACTTAATCTAAAACTTTGAGTACCAATGTCTCTTCCTTGCTCCCTCCCCACCCATCCCCAAGCAACTCAATATAGGCTATATATGTGTAGTTTTGCAAAAGACTTCTATAAAAGACGTGTTGTGAAAGACTAACTATATTTTCCTCCACCCTATCCTATCCACCCTTTATTCTATTCTCTCTTTTGATCCTTATTCCTCCTCAAAAGTGTTTACTTCCAATGACCTCCTTCTCCAATTTGGCCTCCCTTCTATCATCTCCCCCACCCCCTACCTATTCCCTTCCCCACTACTTTCCTGTAGTATAAGATAGATAGCCATACCAAATTGACTGTGCATATTTTCCCCTCTTTAATCCAAATGTGATGAGAGTAATGTTCACTCTTTCCCTCTCAATTCTTCCCTCTTTTCTTCCTCTGAAAATGTTTTTTCTTGCCTCTTTTATGTGAGATAATTTGCATCATTGCAGTACTCCCTTTCTCCTCCCAATACATTCCTCTCTTGCCCTTTAATTTTATTTATTTTAGATATCTGCCCTCAATCTATATGTATTTAATCCCTCTAAGACCCTAATACTGAGAAAAGTCTCAGGAGTTATAAATATTATCTTTCCTTGTAGGAATACATTCCTACAAGTTAAAGTCCTACAGTTCAACTATTAAGTCCCTTATGGCTTTTTTTTCCTGTTTACCTTTGCATTCTTCTCTTAGTTCTTGTGTTTGAAAATCAAATTTTCTATTCAACTCTGGTATTTTCATCAAGAATCTTTATAGTTCTCTGATTCATTGAATGACCATTTTTTCCCCAAATATTATAGTCAGTATTTCTGGGTAGGTGATTCTTGTTTTTAATCCTAGCTTCTTTGACTTCTAGAATATAAAATTCCAAGGCTTCTAATCTGATAATGTAGAAACTGCTAGATCTTGTGTTATCCTGATTGTATTTACACAATATTAAAACTGCTTCTTTCAGGTTGCTGCAATATTTTCTCCTTGACCTGAGAACTCTGGAGTTTGGTACACCCACTGGTTCTAGAATATCAGGGCAGTTTTCCTTCATAATTTCTTAAAAATTGGTGCATATTCTACTTTTTTATCATGGATTTCAGGTAATCCAATAATTTTAAAATCATCTCTCATGAATCTATTTTCCAGGTGAGTTGTTTTTTCAATGAGACATTTCATGTTCTCTGCTATTTTTTCATTCATTTGGTTTTGTTTTATAATTTCTTGATTTTTTTTCATGAAGTCATTAGCTTCCATCTGCTCCACTCTAACCTTTAAGGAATCATTTTTTTTTTCCCATGAGCTTTTGAACCTCCTTTTCCATCTGGCCCATTATGCTTTTTAAAGAATTCTTCTCCTCATTGGTTTTTTGGATCTCTTTTGCCATTTAGGTTACTCTATTATTAAAAGCATTTCTTTAGTATTTTTTTTTTGTATCTCATTTAGCAGGCAGTTGACCCATTTTTCATGATTTTCTTGCATCACTCTCATTTTTTATCCCAATTTTTCTTCTACTTCTCTTACTTGATTTTCAAAATACTTTTTGAGCTCTTCCATGGCCTGAGACCAATTAATATTTTTCTTGGAGGCTGTGGATGTAGAATCTTTGACTTTGTTGTCTCCTTCTGGTTGTATGTTTTCATCTTTGTTACCATAGTAAGGTTCTACAGTATGATTCTTTTTCCGGTTTTTGCTCATTTCCCCAGCTATGTACTTGACTTTTGAGTACTTTGTCAAGGTTGTTCTCTGCTTCCAGCGGGGGTGGGGAGGTGTGCCGTTAGTTGCTCCATCCCCCCACAGTCCATGGGCCCATAGTTCCAGAAAAGTTATCTGCCTCTACCCCTGCTGCTGCTCCTTCTTGGGCCTCCACTCCTTCCACTGCCCTGGGGCCAGGGCCAGACCACCCTTTCAAACATGTCCCACTGGATTTTTTTCACCAAATTTCCAGCTTTTCCTCAGCATTTTGAGGTTTTGAAGTCTGGAAACTGCCCCGGGTCTCAGAAATTTAGTGACCCAAGGCCATGGGTGCCTGGGTGACCCCCACAAGACTGAGCTTGATCCCAGCATGATAAACACTTCCGGGTAGCCTTCCAGCCTGGAGATTTGCTTCACTCAGCCATTCTGTGGTTTCTGCAGCTTCAGAATTTGTTTACAGTCACTTTTACAGGTATTTAGCTGGATTTGGAGGGAGAGCTATAGCAAGTCTGCCATATGAATAGAACTTTCTTGAAAACAAGAATTGTCTTTCTTTGTTTAATGTTTTGTGGTGTATGCCATAGTATGTAGAACACAGTAAATCATTGTTTTTGTGCCTTCCTGGGGGTTCCCTCTACCAATTAAATCATAGGTCAGTTTCTTATTCTTATGTTTTGGAAGAAAACTAGAGTGAAATTTAGAAAAATATCAGAGTCCAATTCTGTTTCCACTTTAAAGAATGTTGAAGTCAACATTTCATATTTCTTTACCCCATGTTGCACCAATAATATCTTATCAAGAATATTGGGTGTCTGCCATCCCAATGTTGATGACTTTCAGTGGACATATAACTCCACATTTCATGCCTTCCTTAATCAGAAAGTTGTTGAAAGAGGTTATCTCTGTTATAACTACTAAATAGAGATATGAATCTTATAAGTTCATAAATAATTAGCAGAAAGTAAATGAGAAGAATATAAATTTTCAGAGAATTTAGGGTGCGATTCAACCACATCAGGTAAATCCTATGTAATGCATAGATAAAACTAGAAAGACAAAAAGAACATACTTTTGAAAACAGAATTATTCCAGTAATGTTTCTGTAGGTATTTATTGGTGACTGGAATGATAGAAGAATAATCATTTTTGGACTCTATCACTGAAGTGCCTATATGTGGTATCTGAGAAAACTGCAAAGGCTCTTAAGAAGAAAACATTGGGAAGAGAGGATAGATATTGTCAAGTGCATATAGGAAAAATGTGTCCTAGAGACCACACAATTTTAGACATGAGTTTAATTTCAAGATCTGTAAAATATATGTCATAATAATAAACTAAAATGAGAATTAATTGTAGATTGTAGCATGAAGGCAACTAACTGTTCAGTAATACACTGAGTATTGACAATGGGCTTCCAAAAAAATACATGTAGGACATATATGCTCACATAAATTGTTGAGAAGTATTTGAAGGATATTCTACAGTGAGTTATAAAATAATTCTCTGTTTGTCATATGAATCATATGTTCAGTAATCTCATCTGTCCCTAGATTGTCTATTATGTAACTTATAGTATTAAAAATAATTTTTTAGGTAATCACATTGGAAAAATGAAAGATCCAGAGAGCCCAAAATATTACAGCAATAATCAATATACTAGTCAATCAAATACTATTTAACTATGATTCATTTTGTTTATTAAGGTACTAAAAGTCTTTTGCACAAATTACACAATTTTGAGCCTCATATTCTATTAGGTAGGGAAACTAAAGTACACTATTATCTAATTTTAAAATGGAAGAAACTGGAATTTTATGAATTTATGTTGTCAACATTTAAAGTCACAATGAATAAATGTGAAATGTGAAAATTGAATCCTGTTTTCTTGAATATTTCCTCCATTTTATTTATTATACTTCCATATTTATTTTGGCCACACATACACACAAATACATATACACACACATACATCCATCTGCACATAAGTATTAGCAAATTCTGGGATTAACAGTGAATTGGGCACAAAACTGAGTAAAGATATTGGTGCACATCAATATTGCATATTGCATAGTTCATTCAAAGACTAAAATAATTATAGTGAGGACAGAGCCAAGATGGTTGGACAAAGGCAGGGACTATCTTGAGCTTTCCCACACATGCCTCCACATACATTTTTAAATGACTCTAAACAAATTCTAGAGTAGCATAACCCACAAAATGATGGAGTGAAACAAATTTCCAGCCTGACAACTTGAAAGATCTACAGGAAAGGTCTGTTGCACAAAAGTGAGAGGAATGAAGACTAGTGCAGTGCACACTAGTGAGATCTGCACCCAGAGCAGGACTCAGGACCACTAAGTTATAAGCAGCAATGGCAACTTCTAGACCTTTCATCCCACATATCCTAATGTTGAATTAGGAATGTGCCAAACGTGTTAGAATGTTCGCAGGAAAGGTCTGTCAAAAATGTGTGAGAGAGGAATACAGACCAGGCTGTTCCAGAATAGTCCTGGCCCCAGCAAACCAGGAGCAGGCCTTGGGAGTGACTGAATCACAGCAGAGATAGCTAGGCACATCAGTAGCAGCTGCTTCCAGAGCTTTCAGCCCACAGACTACAGACAGTAAGAGGAGCAAACAACTGATTAAGAGATTACAGGGGTCTTTTCGTTAATGCTGAGGCAGGACTCTTGTTTTACCCATACTTGGATCAAGGTTGCTGTTCTGGTTGGCAATCCCTGGGTGAGGAATACTAGCACAACATAGCCTATGGAAGTATTGGAGGTGGACCCTCTCCACAGTTCCAGGGCATAAAAGAGTTCTTGTCATCTCTCACAGAACAAAGCAGAGTCCAAGAGAGGAGTAAACTCCTTCCCTTACATCATATCACCTTGGAAGAATTGAAAACTTACAGGTCCCTAGAAGTATCTTTGAAAACAGATGCAAAAACCCCCTGAAACTTCGGATAGTGTGTCCTCCACCCTCAAAGCAGTGTCTCACCTTAGAAGAGTTAAAAGTCAAGTCATAGTCTGGGAAAATGAGCAAACAACAGAAAAAAGACTGACTGAAAAATTTACTTTGGCAATAAGAAAGACCAATAACCCTACTCAAAAGAAGACAACAAAGTCAAAGTTTCCATGTCCAAACTCTCTATGAAAAATGTGAGTTGGCCTTAGTACATGGAAGAGCTCAAAACAGATTTTGAAAATTAAGCAAGAAAAGTAGAGAAAATATTGGACAGATAAAGCACGACACTCATGGAAAATGAATTAACAGCTTGGTAAAGGGGACATCTAAAAGTATTGAAGAAAATAACACCTTAAAAAACAAACTAGGCCAAATGGTAAAAGACATCCTAAAAGATAATGAGAAGAAGAATGCTTTAAAAACAGAATTATCCAAATAGGAAAGAAGTTCTAAAAAGTCACTGAAGAAAATAATTCCTTAAATATTATAATGGAGCAAATGGAAGCTAATGACTTTAAGAGAAATTGAGGAATCATAAAAAATACTGTTAGTCTTTCTCAACATGACTATTATGGAAGTGTTTTGCATGACTACACATGGCTAACCTATATTGAATTGCTTCCCTTTGCACTAGGGGTTTGGGGAGGAAGGAAAAGAAAGAAACTGGAATTCAAAATATTAAAAATTAAGGTTAAAATTGTCTTTACATGTAACTAGAGAAAAAGTACTAAATAAATTAATTGTAGTTTTGACAACTCAAATTTTTAAAATCATTATTTTTGACATTCATTATGGCAGCATATCAATAATAGCAACAAAAAAATCTGAGCAGAAACAACATGTTGTGTAATACAAAGTACATTGAAAAGATGAGTGTTGGGCAAGATTTGTGTAAAAGATAAACACTGAAGGCAACACCAAGATGGAGAAATAGATGCAGGGATTCTTCAAAACTCCTTCCTGAAATCCCTCCAAATACCCTTAAACAATGATTCTAAACAAATTTTAGATCAGCAGTGCCCACAAAAAATGGAGTAAAACAATTTTCTAGCCCAAGTCTACTTAAACGTCAGCAGGAAAGGTCTTTTACACAAGGATGAGAGAGAAACATAGTCCAGTGCAGCACAGTCCACATGAGCCCAGTACAGATCAGGACCCAGCAAACCAGAAACAGGTCTAAGTACAACTGAATCAGTGGCAGCAGTGGTTTCCAGACCTCTCAACCCATAAATGATAAGGGACTCAAACATGTTAGCGAAAATTTTCAGGGGTTAATTAGCTAGCACCAAGGGAAGGACTCTGTTGTACTGCTATATAAGGATCTGGATCTTAGCTCCAATGTGAGGAGAAGTATTAGCATAGTAGAAGTTGCAACCTTTGGGGAGTAAGAATTCTGGTCACAGTTCCATGGTTGAAAGAGTAGTTGTGGTTGAGATGTGAACAAAGAAGTTATAGTCGTTTACTAATGTATCTTGCATACCTAACATATTCCACTGGTTCACACTCTATTTTTTAGCCAGTTTTTATGATTGCTATTTTATAACACAAGTTAAGATCTGGTATGGCTAGGTTACCTCTCATTGCATACTTTTTCATTAATTACCTTATTATTCTGGAACATTGTAATTTTAATTCTACTAAGATTGGATCATAGCCATATAGCTGTACTAATAGAATACTGACATTAAAGAGATGGTATTCTGAGATTATTGAAAATCTTGGGCATCTGGAAAAAGATTGCTCTTGTGGTTCACATATTAACCATTGGGAGACATGCCACAGCATATTTTTATTCTTTTGATAGACATGCAATTTAAGTGAAGACATTTAAGTCTACTTTTTAAAAAAAAATCATTTATTTAATTGAATGAATGAATTTTTTTTTAAATGACCTTGCTATTTATTAAACAATTCTAAACTCTAGGGATATAAACAAAAAAACAAGAGAGTTTCTGCTCAGAAGTACCTCATACTCTCATTAAGTAAAACAAAACCAAAAAGGAGGGTTTATGGTAAAGCTTAGGATCTTCAGTTTAGATGACAGTGCCTGGGGGTTTATTGAGTACAGGAGTAGAACAAATGGTAAAGCCTCCCTCTTACTGCAAGGGTTGTAGTTATCAACCTCCTATCCTTCTGTTAATCAGCCTTGTCTACTCCTTGGAGGTGGTATTAAAGAGTCCCAGCCCACTACCACTAGGGCAGAGGATCAGAGATTTTAGTTTGAGTGGAGATTTTTAGTTTTATCCAATAGAAATAGGGTAAGAGAGGGAAGAGATTGGTGTAAAGAGGGGAAAAGGGAAAGGGAACATTTCCAGAAAGATTGGGAGGGAAAGAAACTCATAGTAAGGAACCATATCTATTCACTTATTAACTCAACATATATATACAACACTAGTGTATAATACTGCTTTGTTAAAAATAATTTTCTACTAAGAAAGCATATGGGGCATGTAGGTGGCACAGTGGAGACAGTACCACAAAGACTCATCTTTGCAAGTCTTTCACTCAAACAATTACTAACTGTGTGACACCCTGGACAAGTCACTTAACTCTGTTTGACTCAATTCCTCATCTGAAGAAAAAGACAGAGAGAGAGAGAGAGGGAGAAGAGAGAGAGAGAGAGAGAGAGAGAGAGAGAGAGAGAGAGAGAGAGAGAGAGAGAGAACTGAAGAAGAAAATAGAAAATCATTCCAGTATCTCTGCCTAGAAAACCTCAAATTGAGTCATGGAGAAGCAGACACAACTAAAATGACTAAACAACCGCAACAACAAAACAGTAAGAAAACTTACACTCTAGTAACAGAATGTCTACAAAATGGCATAGTGTATAGAGAGCTTGGCCTGGAGTCAGTCAGGGTGATCTGAGTTCAAATTTAACCCCAAACACTTACTAGTAGAGTGACCCTGCACAAGTCACTTAACCTGTATTTGTGATTGATGCAAAATGGGAATAATAATAAAACCTACCTCCTACAGATATTGGAAGGATCAAATAAAATAATTTTTAAGTGTTGATCACACTGCTTGGAAGACATAAATAAATATATACAAGCATGCACACATACATGTAGTGTGTGCATATACACACGTATATATGAATGTAGTAACAATAAGCTAAATATTATATCATACTATATATATACATGTGTATATAATATATAAAATACTCTTTATATACTATGATATTAGAATACTATAATGCAGTAATACTAATATTACTCATATGGTAATATGTAGTATAAATATATTAAATAATAGCATATATATGCTAGTGTGCATATATATGTAATATATATACACACAGATATGCATGCACACACATACATGAAGAAGAAGTGAAGAAAATATCCAATAGAAAACACCAAGGAGAAGCTAAATTTTAAAAGCCTATAGGTTTCATTCGCTACAATTCAAAATAATATAAGAAAGTACTGGTACAAGACCTAGACATATAGCACAGCTTTGTGAGAATTTTTCTCATTAGACAAAATAATCTTTATGGGGAACTTGATGTAGGCACTTTAAAAATCAGGGAGCTGAAATAATGATACAGCAATTGAAATGTGGCTTGCATACTGAAGATACTTTTCTTAAGAAAGAAAAGTCCAAATCATTTCCATTTGAATTCTGGCAGCCAACTTGGAAAAATGGAAAGTTAGTATTGTCTTTCACTTATGCAATAATTCCTGAACTTTTCCTTCTATAAAAGGTTTACTTCATGTTAAAAGAAAGATAGATCATTAAAACTTAAAGGAGAATGATGAATTCAAAGTGTGAAATTCATTCTCAGGAAGCAAAAATTAAAACTGAAGTGGATCACTTCTTCCTAAGAACACCTATCACCATTGCTTTTATTTCTCTGCTGCCCACTTAAGTCAACTTTTTTTTTCTGCAAAACTGCAAAGCAAACTGATCAATCATTAAAAATAATGTCTCACTTCAATTTTCTGTATTTAGGAAAACAGATGGTAGTATTAAATACCTGAAAAGACTGTGGGTTAGAGAACTGACATCAGAGTTTGAAAGACCTGAATTCAATTCATTCCTATGTCACATTATGCAACTCTGAGAAAGTCATTTAACTTCTCAGTGTTCCAGGACATATTTTAGGATTATAAATTGAAGAATAGATACTGATCTGTATTGGTAGAGTTTCCCCACCCAGAGCCCCTTATAATAATGAAATCAAAGATCTGGGCAAAATAGAAAACAAAATGAAACAAAAAATAATGCAGGTGTCGGTACTGTCTACATAAACAGGCATCTGTGTCATTAATATCTAGAAATAATGTAAGTATATCAAGGATATTAAATTTCATCAGTAAGACTGCTGATGGTTCTGATGGAAACCCTTCCATATAGTGGACAATTTTTGAAAATTGTGATGAGAAAGAAGAAATTTGTAAGTAGTTTCATTACTTAGATCAACAGGGACTTGCAAAATAGGTACTAGAGATACTGACACATAACCAAAAAAAGTCATAAATCTGTTATCGGTATTTGAGAGTATGTTATTTCCTTTGTCTTACTGATAATGCTAGTATCATTTGAATCTGCTTACTTTCTTTAATACAGAAAAAAGAATAAAAAATATATTCAACTGTCTATTTGCAGTTCTATAAGGAATAAACCAAGGTCCTTTTCGCATATAATCACTGTAGGTAGGCTATAACATCTTATTTATTCAGAGAAGTTAAAGTCAAATTAGTTGGAAAAACGCCAACATTTAAAAGACACTTAATAAAAAAATAGAAAATATTTATAGCACTTCCTGTCCTTTATAAATATTTTCTAATTTGATTCAACCACTTCTCTGAACTTCAGTGTCTATATCTATAAAATCAGTGTTGAACTAAGTAAACTTTAAATTTTCTATCTCTAAACATGATGAACCTATGAACCTATGAACTCTGCCATGAGCAAGGCATTTTTCTGCATACTCAGACATGGGACCTGGTATTATTATGCAGAGAAAGAAACTGGGCAAAAGTGGACCCCTTCCCACCTCCACACATATTCACCTACATTATTTCCATTAATTTGTCTTCTTGATCCCATAGATTTCCATTTCCTTGAGGACCTTATTTCATAAATTATCCCATATCTTTCCTTCATTATCAATCTGTTCACCTATACCAGCTTCTTTCCATCTCCTAAAACATTTTTTCAAGTGTCCCCTAACTCCTTGAATGATTGTTCTTTCTATGTTTTAGATTCTGGAGATTCCTGACCTAAACCTGAGACCTGAATCTAGTTCCTGAAGAATTCGTTGTTATACTCAACTGAAGGAATCTTGGGATCTAATCATTATTTTATTAGTTCATTCCAGAAGGCTTCCTTCAGTGTCTAAAGTGTACAATTACCATGGGAACATGTTCTGGTAAGAATGAAGGAAAATAGATTGAAAGTCCAAATGCTGCTCTGTTTTATATACATACATATATGCATATATACATATACTCACACACACCTAGATATACACATATAAAATAAAACAACTAGGAAAATGAAAATTACAAACAATCCACAATTAAGTCCTCTGACAGATCTTAACAAGAAAGTGTTAGTAGGTAAGAGTATTGAGTATTGTTGGGAAGTCCAGCATGCAACTTCAGGCATATGTGCATGCTATGGCTTGTTTACAATATGACACTATGTGATTATGTGACAAATATTGCATCATCTTAATTTCAATATGGAAAAAACCCACAAATTTATAGTCAATTATTAAATTTATGATATCATTATATGTGTGTATGCCACAAATTTATTTTTAAAATTAAGAGATTAAAGAAAGTAGATTTCCAGAGGGTAGTGAATAATTTTCTTTTAAAGAGAGGAGTAGGACAAATAAGTCTGAGAACCCCTGTGCTAAGTACAGCAAACAATGGATAATGGTATTGCATACATTCAGACTGACAGAATAGTTCAGGGTTGTTCAAATAGAAATTATTTGGATTGAAGGAGAGAGGTTAAATTTGGAAGTAGATTGGAAAAGTGGAATGGCAACAGCTTATGCAGATCTTTGAAAATCAGGTAAAATTTTCCTTTTTCCTTTATCCCATTTCTTTGAGTGAAAAGAAAAAAAATAAATTGAAGTGATGCATTATTAAGGAAAGTCCAACTGAGATTGTGTACAAAGAATTTCACTGGTTTCTCAACTTGTCCTAGTCACTGAAGTTTAATGCAAAATACAATGCCCTAGGATATTCTTGGACCCTTGTCCTGTTTGACTCACTGATTGCAAAAAGCCTTGGATGGTTCTGGAGAGGAATTGAGGCTGGTGACCTGCACAGCCCTCCTTCACTCAAAACAAAGTCCAGTGCAAGTCATGTCATCAATTCTCTGATGGCGTGGTCTTCTTCAGCAATGAAGGATGAACACTATGTTTTTTGACCCTAATTATCTTTCTCATGCCCCTTTGTTGCTCTCTGTTCTCATTTCCAGCACAAGATTCCCTCTGTCCCTTCCATTTTCTGCTTCCATGAGCTTTGAAAAAAAAGCTCATTATCCAGGCTTTTTTACATGTTACAAGATAATAAACAAAATCAAAAATGAAACACCAAGGTAATAAACATATGATGAGGAGGAGGAAGAGAGGGATGATGTAATGCCAATGCAATACCCACAGAAACCACTATGGATATATATGTGTATTTCCTGAGTAAATTCACAAAATATAAACTCTCTTCCTCAAAGACAAAGCTGAAATATTTATTCAGATACCCAAAAGCCAAATCTGTCATTGTAACAAAAAAACTCTATACACATTATCAATGCAGGAAGCATAACCCCACCCCACAAACAAGCTCCCTTATGCAAAATCACTCCTCTCACTCACACTAGCTGCTCTGCTCTGCCTGCTCTCTCCCAGCTCCATCTCACTCTTTCTTCCTGCTGCATCCTTCTTGTTCTGCCCATTCAGAAAGTTCCACCTACCATCAGTCCCAGGTGCTTAAGGCTTTGGGCTGGGCCAAAGTTCAACACAGGTTACATGGCCTGTTAAGGGACAGAGAAGATCTTCAAATTTCTTTAACATTATATTCGACTCCAAGATCTTTATTTCCATTAATAGGTTAGTGGGAGTTTAGGGGTTACTGGTATGGACATAACCTCACAACAGTATAACAGGGATATCACAAAATAAACACATAAATCAATATCTTAGGCTGAAGACTTCAGCACAAGTATCCCATAATTCCCCTCTCAAATGAATGGGACCAAAATTCCCTTCAGGTAAGGGCTGAAAGTCTCTTCTTCTAAAAGTTTGGACATGGTGCTGTCCCTGCCTCATGAGGTCCCATTTGAAAAGTTAGTTCTTTAGCCAGTATCCCGAGCTTGGTCGATGACAGGTCAAGGGATGATATATCCCAGTCTTAGACAGAGGGTGACTTCCAGCTTAAGCAGTCAGTCACCTACAAGTGGAGGGCACTAAGCCCACAGGAGACAAATCTAGGAAACAGGTTAAATAAACAAGCCAAAGCCAAGAAGAATAAGGAGAAAATAACCAAAAGCAGGGTAAATATAACATCAGTGGGGCTTCTTGATTCCATGAATCCATTGGAACTTCATTAATTCCTATTTTCCCAACTGCAGGGTTTCCAGTATCAGAGAGACTTGTGATCCAGTATTCATGCCCTAGTTACAGCAGTTGATCCATTTCTTTTTCAGCATATGGTTAAATTTATGTGGCATCTATAATCCCGTCTGTGTGTTTCTTTAGTGTGAGCTAGCCTTGGCCAATTTCCTATTCTCCCTGCATGTGTAACAAACTTGGATACAGGAGGATCTGTAGGGGCAGTTCTTACTTCCCTGTTCCATCTAATATTATGTCCCTTTTCTTGGTACATCTTATATATTTCGTTAGTTGGAATACCATCTATTCTCCCAAAATCTACCCTTTCTCTTGATAAAGCAGTAAGCATCCCTCTCCTTGTTAGATAATTCTGACTTTGAATCTTCTGGTTATTTGCCCTTCCCTCTTGAGGAAATTTATCTCTTCTCCATTACCCTAAGTCACCTAACTATGAGATCTTATCCAGTGTGCCTTATGACCCCAATTAGTAGAGTCAGAATAAGGTACTTATAAGAATTAGGAACAGTCCTCACTATTATATTTCTATGAGGAACTGTTAAGGGATGTTATGATAAGCATCAGCATCTCTGGCCATTATTGCAGTTTTCTTTACCTCTTCCTTTAACTTTCTCATATAGTCTCTAAGCAAATACCAGGGTCTATCTCCATTAAGCCACATACAGTGAGAGAGATACTGCTTACTACATCCCTCCACAGCTACGACTAACAGACTGGTTCCATTGTTGCCTCCTTCAATATGGTAATCCCTAAAAGTTTGTTGTACAAAAGAATTCTAATACCTATAAATTTCAAACAATCTATGTTATCTACCCATACTCTTCCAGTCCCTTTGCACTGATTCTCACCATCTCAGACACTAATGATTTTCCCATTTTGTGGGTGAATCAACACAAAATATCAGTGACCCCCAAGTAAAATCCTCAGTTACTTCCTTAAACACTGTCTGTCCCCCTTGGTTTTTCTGCTTTCTTCATAGTATTAGACATGCTCCCACATTCCTAGAAGACTCCTCATCTAAATTTTCATCATTTTCCTCCCATATGTCTTCCTCCGAGATTCCTTGGCCCCAATCAGGCCCCATAAATGCAATATGCACTTTCCTGTTGTTAGCTCCACCCTTTTTTTTTTTCCTGAAACACTCTCATAACTGCCTTTTCTGTTACCACCTGATACTTTTTATTTTCCCCTTCTAAAGGAATATTAGGATGCTACAGCATAGAAAATTTCTCTTGTTAATCAGCTGACTCCTTTTTCAGATGAACCTTTTCCTCCAACAATTTGTCTCTACTTTCACATATAATACAATTGCTTGTTAACAGTACTCATCTGCTTCTACATACTCCTGTCATTTCTTTCCCCATTTTTATTGGTATTACTTGCAAACATTTTCTAAATCTCTGAGTTGTCCCTTCTGTAGCCTTGGTTCCCAATTTTCACAAAATCCTGTGCCTTTAGCCCATTCTCTTACTAGGGAGGAATAAGGTAAATCCTCCCATTAAAGAATATCAATTTCTTTTCCTAGAGCCCTCCTGTCTCTAAGTAGAGATTTTATTTTTTGTGATACCATCTTCATTGCTATTTGCAACACCAATATGATACCCACAGTAGCTGCTACAGATATGCATATGTAATTCTTGGGTAAATTAGTTAAATATGAACTTTCTTCCTAAAAGACAAAACCCAAAATATTTAATCAGATACCAGAAAGCCAAGCTCATCATAGTAACAAAGAAACCTATGCACATTATCAATGCAGGGAGCATGGCCATCTCCTAGCCTTTCCTTCATCGGGTCTCCACAAACAAGCTCCCTTAAGCAAAATTACTCCTTCTCTCATACTAACTGCTCTATTCTGCTATTCTGTCTGTCTCCCAGTTCCACCCTACTATCTCTTCCTGCTGCACCCTTCCTGCTCCACTCATACAGCAAGTTCCCCCAACTCTGTCAGAAGTGAGCAGCTGACCTAAATGTCATCCCTGAGCATAGTCTTGGGGGGAGGAAGAGCACTAGGACCCTCTTCACAAAAGATTCAGAAGTCAAGTAACTGTCTTGAAAAATGCCTCCAAAAGAGAAAAAAGTAGGACCACAAAAAAAGTCACTTACTTCGTGAACAGGTATCTCCTTCCTTCTTTCAGATGAGGAAGAAAAATGCATACTGTCAGAGGAAGTCAAGGCTTCTGCCTCCAGTACCTCCAAAATGAATATGAAATGGGCTCAGGTCATAGAAGAGCTTGAAAAGTGAGCCTGCAGCTTGCTAAAAGAGAACCAAAAAAAAAAAATCTGAGAAAAATAACAGCTTTAAAAAGAGGCTAACTCAATTGGAAAAAGAAGTCCAAAAAGCCAATAAGGAGAAGAAGGCTTTAAAAAGCAGAATTAGCCAAATGGAAAAGGAGGTTCAAAAGCTCACTGAACAAAATATTTAAAAATGAGAGTGGAGTTCAGAGAAGTGAATGACTATACCCTAAACCAAGAAGTTACAAACAAAACCAAAGATTGAAAAAAAACAGAAGATAATGTGAAACATCTCATTGGAAAAACAACTCACCTGGAAAATAGATCCAGGAGAGATAACTTAAAAATTACAGGATTACCTGAAAGCCATGATCAAAAAGAAAAAGAGCCTAGACTTTATCTTTCATGAAATTATCAAGGAAAACTGCCCTGATATTCTGCAACCAGAGGGCAAAATAAATATTGAAAGAATCCACCAATCACCTCCTGAACGAGACCTGAAAAAAGAAACTCCTAGGAATAGTGTAGTCAAGTTTCAGAGTTCCCAGGTCAAGGAGAAAATATTGCAAGCAGCTAGCAAGAAACAATTAAATTATTGTGGAAATACAATCAGGATAACATGGGATCTGGCAGCTTCTACATTAAGGCATCAAAGGGCTTGAAATAAGATATTCCAGAAGTCAAAGGAACTGAAATTAAAACCAAGAATCACCTATCTAGCAAAACTGAGTATAATACTTCAAGGGAAAAAATGATCATTCAATGATATAGAGGACTTTCAAGAATTCATGATGAAAAGATCAGAACTGAATAGAAAATTTGACTTTCAAACACAAGAATCAAGAGAAGCATGAAAAGGTAAACAGGAAAGAGAAATCATAAAGGACTTTCTAAATCTGAGCTGTTTACATTTACATAGAAAGAAAGTTGTAACTCTTGAAACTTTTTTCAGTATTTGGGTAGGTGGAGAGATTACACACACACACACACACACACAGAGTACATGTTGAGTTGAATCAGAAGAGATGATATCCGTAAAATATTAAATAAAATTAAGGGGGGAGAAAGGAAAATATTGGGATGAGAAGGGGAGAAATGGAATGGGGAAGATTATCACTCATAAAAGAGATAAAAAAATATTTTTCAATGGAGGAGAAAAGGGAGGAGGTGAGAGAAAAAACTGAAGTTTACTCACATCACATTTGGATTAAGGAGAGAATAACATGTTCTCTAAATTTGGGATGAAAATCTATCTTATACCACAGGAAAGTAGGAGAGAAAGGGACAAGTGGTGTGAGGGGGATAATAGAAGGGATGGCAAATGGGAGAAGAGAGTAACTAGAAGTAAATACTTTTGGGAAGGGACAAGGTCAAATGAGAGAACAGAATAAAAAGCAGGGACAGGGTAGGATGGAGGGTAATTTTGTTAGTCTCACACAATAAGAGTATTATGGAAGTCTTTTGCAAAACAACACATATATAGGCTGTATTGAATTGCTTGCCTTCTCAGTGGGGATGGGAGGGGAGGGAGGGAGGGAGGGAAGTTGGAATTCAAAGTATTAGACATGAATGCTGAGAATGATTATTGCATATAACTGGGAAATAAGAAATACAGGTAATGGGGTATAGAAATTTATCTTGCCCTATGAGAAAAGAGAGAACATGGGGATCAGGGAAGGGTGGGATGTAATAGAAGGGAGGGCCCATTGAGGGAAAGGGTAATCAGAATGCAAAGTGTTATGTGATGGGGGGAGGGAAGAGAGATGGGGAGAAAAATTGGAACTCAAAATTTTGTGGAAATGAATGTTGAAATCTAAAAATAAATAAATAAAACTATTTTTAAAAAAGAATAAAACCCCCTTGAGGCCAGGAAAAAAAAAAATAAGAAACGGAAAAATTGGAAGAAAGGAATATAGCATTCACAAAAATTTTAAACCCTCCCAAGGAGATTAAGCTAACTCTGACACTGACCCTTTGGTTATCTTTGTCACCTGTAAATGTTTCCTCTCATTCAAACCATTATGAACCTTCTAAATATTGCTTCAAATTCATAACTTTGCTTAGTTTACCTGTTGTTGCTCAGTTGTTTTCAGTCACGTCTGACATTTTGTGACCCCATTGGGGATTTTATTGGCACAGATATTGGAGTAGTTTGCTATATTCCTCTCTAGCTCATTTTCCAGATGAGAAAAATTATGCAAATATGGTTAAATGTGACAAGGGTCACATAGCTAGTTAAGTGTCTGAGGGCAGATTTAAACTCAGAAAGATGACTCTTCCTGACTCCAGGTCCAGCACTTTATCCGCTGTGCCACCTAGTTGTCCGACGGTGAATATATTTAAAGTAGGTCTTTTTCCTTAGATAATGTATGAGATTGTGATTCTGCTTAACTGTGTTTATTTACCTTTTTTGGTCTAAAAAGTGGTATGAGTTTGTTGTATATCCAAAAAATATTTCTCAGTCTCTCTGATGTAATTTATTTTTCCCTATGAAAAACTTGCTCTGAACTCTAATAAAGAGTTCAGGGTTATTTTTCTGAATTCTTAACCTATGCTCAAGGATAATAAAACCTTGTTTTTAATTTCTAAAATTTCTGCCTTACAGCATTAATTAGCAGTGATTATCTATCACACAAACTCAATTTTCTGGTAATGAAGGCGACCCCTAAACCTTTGTTTCAGAAGTATAGATGCTTTTTTTTTCTTTCCAACATGCAACCTGTGTATCACTACCTTTGAATGGAGAGGTAAAAGATCATAAATAAACGTACATTTTTTTATTTAATTAAATATGGCTTATTTTGTTGAATGAGAACAAATACTCTATATTTTCTTTCTACTTCATTTCTTTCTTATTTTGCCAAGTTAGAATAAGAAACAGGAAAAAAAGAAGGCAAAATTCCCTTATCCCACTTCCTTAGAATGTAAACAAATAAGCAATCTTTTTGCAGAAAACCCTTGGGCCAAATGGTTAAGTATTTTAAACCCAGAGTTCCTTTTTCTCTAGACTGGGGATAGAACTTTATTCACTTATTTTTGCTTATTGATATTCAGACAAAATTGTGAATGCACATAAGATAGCCAGTCAAATCAAGCTACTTTCATTTTCATGACAGGCTGTGCAGGTACGTAATGAATAGTGCAAAATGAGTTAATTTCTAGAGCAAGATAATTAATATTCACATTATAAAATATACTCCATACTTTGTGAAGCAAAAACAATTAAAGTGCCTGGCATTTACCTCTTCATTTGAATTTAATGACAGTGTAGTTGTTTTAAACCTTTCTTGAGGACATGTGTTAGGCACAAATGGTTCCTATGTCCAGAGATTAAATTTAGCACACAATACAATGTCTGGGGAAAATGCATTCAATAGTAATTAGAGTACTGGGTAACTAAATCTGCATCTTCTTGCCAATTGGTAAACCAAAAACAAATGATCCCCATTTACCACAAAAGTTTCAAGGAGAGGAAAAATATAAACACTACACTTGCTTTGACCTTAATAGAGTTTCAAGGTTTTCCAAAAGGGAGAAAAATGTGGATATAGGGAACATTTTTATATCTGTTTTAAGAATATGGAAACTAACTTCTTTCAGTTTATAGATTTATAATCATCCATAGTGATGGATATGAAGCTATGGGGAAATTAAGTGAGTTCACATATATAAGTTGCAAAATATTCACCTTCATCTAAATTGAAGAAAATTGCCAGTCTTTTGAGAAATAATTGAGTCCAAAAACACTGTATTATTCACACTGTCTTTTGAACCCTTAAGATTTCAATAAAGGAGGTTAACAGAACATGAAAAAAAGAATTGAGTTGGGAAAAATAAAAGTAACAAAAACAAACTTTAAGGCAAATCTACACAAAAGTTAGACTATTTAAATTTTCTTATGAGTACTTAATGAAATTAGCAGTCTATACATGTTAAACATGCAAGAAGGAAAATTGAAATTTTTATACTCAGGAAGTACAGTTCTGATCTTATTTCTTCTAACTTAATAACCTTCAAAGACTCCTCATTATTTATCAATAAAATTCAATCCTTAGATTGACATTCAAGACTCCATAATATGGCCCTATTCTACTTCTTATCATGCTTGTGGACAAAATTGCTTATTGACTGTTCGAACTTTCATTCCTCTTAGTCTGTGATCATAGTGTTCTTATTTCCCTCTACTTTTTCTCCTCCAAATTCTCCATAAGGCAGAGAACAGAAATCGACCAAAAGGTTTAGTACAGTGCGTTGAGTTTGGGGGAGTGGAGAAGAGGGGGACATCTTTGCCACTATAGAAATTTGCCTAATGAACACTGCCTTATTCTCTTTCTGTCCTCAAATTTCTATTGCCTGATATCCATTCCGTCAATGACTAACTTAGATAAATTTATGTCTTCCACGAAACTTTTCTTGAGCTCCACCAGGTAGATATGATCCCTTTCTCCTGTGAACTCCATAGCACTTGCTTTGTGACACTTCTCAAATGATATTCTGTGTTTAGTAAATATGTCATCTCTTCTACTATGTTGTAAGGCTTTTAATCAAAATCCCTGCAAGCAATAACTGATTCTTTGACAAGAGGGTCACCATCTAAAAAAATATTCAATATTGAAAAAAAATCCTGAATCAGATTAAATCTAAAACTCAAATTCACAGAAACAGCATATAAATATTGAATTGAGCATGCATGGCTAGTTAATAAATACATTTTTAAAAATAATTAAATAATCTGGCAATTTCAGAGGACTGAAAATACATGAGTCAATATATGAAATGGAAACCAAAAATGTCAGCATTATCTAAGGATGCATAAACAATGTTCAGAATGAAGGAGGTTATTGAAACTTATCATACTTGACTTTGAGCAGACAACAATTGAGACAAATAACATTGTAAAGCTGGACTACAGAAAAGGGGGTACCAGGATGATGAGAGGAAGTGAAACTGTGTCATAAATTGGGACATTAGAAGGACTGGGGAAGTTTACCTTGGATAAGAGAAGATAGGTAAGGGTAAGAGGAGGTGATGATATGATCGCTTAAGAAAGGAATTTGAAAGCCTGCCGTATGGAAGATGGATTAGTTTGGTTTTCTGGCTCCCATAGGAGCAATTAATAGATGTAGTTCTAGTGTTAGGGGATAGGGGTTCAAATTCTGTCTTTGACACTACCCATGTGACATTCTGTATTTTAAACTCCCTGGGCTCCACTCTCCTCAGATATAAAATGAGAGTCTTAGACTACATGGCTTCTGAGGTAGCTACCAGCTATAGATCTCTGAGTTTCTAATCACTGTGTGAATGAATCAATGAATGAATGAAGGGAAGTATTAAGTACACTATGCACTATGTCCTGTGCTAAGTGTTGGGGATAAAAATAGAAAAACTTGTCCCTCCTCCCAAGGAGGTAATATTCTAAAACTGGAAGGTTAGTGTAATGTTAGTAGAATAGTAATATCTTCCCTACCCATTAATAGGACTAATACATGGAGGCCAAGGAGGAGAGAGAGAGAAAGAAAGCATGAGCATAGAATGAAAGCAGGTAGAGCAGAGAGTGAAGCAAGTTGTGAGTGAGAGCAATTGATCCAAGGTGCAGAGGAGAGAGAGAAACAAGCTGTGAGTCAGGGGAGGCAGAAATTTGTCCAGGGGAACTTGTTTCTGTGGGAGGGCCTGACAGAAATAAGGTTTAAGATGTTGGCTCCCTGGTTTAGTGATAAGTATCCTGTTAAATCTCACCTCCTGGCATTCTGATGATGCCCCAAATAAATATTTGATTTTGCCTTTGAGGAAGAGAGTTTATTATATTTGCAAATTTACCCTGGAAATATGCATGCATATTCATAGCAGTTGCTATGGGTGGTATAATTGGTGTGTCTACCATTATACCATTGGTGGTATAATTATTCATGTTTAAGGTGAAAAGATCTTTGGCCTTCAGATTATAGTAACAAGGCATATGGTAACGTATCTCCTTTGAAGTAATTTTCATAGACAAAACCATATCCATTCCTAATGTTGAATCATTTGATGGTGCCAAGCATATAGGAAACAAACTATTCTTTCTTTCTCCTTCCCTATACCCCATTGGTCCTTCTAAAGATATTGTTGCTGTGGTGACAAAGGCTGTAGTATCTATAGAGGTAGTATGATGTCATGTCTATACAGAGGTTGCCTGCCTGAATGAGGCTCTTGGAATTACCTCCCGATGGGAGTTTGGAAAATGGTGGTCAGTTTGATTGTGTGTTTGTGTGTATGTGTGTGCATGTTTATGTGTTCATGTGATTATGTGTGGAGGTGTGATTGGGGAGGAGGATGACAGGTACCTTCCCCATACGACTTCCTCTTCTGGATGATTGTGTCGTTGATGTCATGGAAGTGACACAGGAAAAACGTCTAGAAGTGTTATTCTTCTCCAGTCTCTTGTACATATGGATCTTAGACTACTTCTACTGAGGTCTGAGGAGAGATTGAGGTAGAGGTGGTATCAAGATTTAATCAGGTTGTTATATACCACCAAATATTACTGCCACTGTTTTCCCTATTTTGCAATTGAACAAAATGTGATGTTACAAGTTCCATAAATATCACTATCCAACATATTCCAGGGCCAAACCACGAATAAGGGTTTCTTAGTTCAATGTGAAGAACATCATTGCTTCTTGATTCTATTATAATTCCTTAAATTTCCTTGAGAAGATTTTTAGAAACTTTACCTTTCAGCAGCAATGCCAATTAGTGAACCTCCAAGTGACTGGTTATAAAACCAGATCAACAAGACACGAGCCAAGGATTAGAAAGAATATTGCTTTTCCTTCATGATTCCATAGTGCATATTGTTACTCCCTGTAGAGGTTGGAGAACTCAGACAGAAAGGAACTTGCTTCATAGTGTAATGACTAAAGTATTGATGGAGTGATATAAATCTGCCACACATGATCCAGCTTTTTTCTAACTAGGTCTATGAGAGAAAAGTGATAAAAAGAACTGCCAAAATCTAACATCTTGTAGGTTTTCCCTATAATGTAAAATAGGTTGTGAATTTAAAGAATTTTTTGAATCCATATTATTCAGTGCAATGGAATTGTATGCTAATCAGTGATATATTATGTTCACATTTTGAGATTGATTTGAATAAACTGCAGTGTAATTTCTTACATTAATCTTGAGACCATTTCACTCATGCAAGCTACTTTTTTTTTTTTTTACTATCTCCCTCTTTGATAGGCAATCCTTAGAGAAATGTGAAGATTACCACTATACCCAGGTGCCTCGGGGCATTTCCTTTCTAAGATCATCTGGGCTGTGGGTAGAAACTTTATATTTTTATATTTCTCATACTATTTCTGGGACTTCATTAATATACAATAAAATTCCTACAGAATCCTCTGAAATCCACCAAGACTGTATGATTTCTTTTTCCACCAACTCCTTACCTTTAACCAATTTCCATGTATATAGAGGTACAAGGATAGTAAAACTTTTTTTTTTAAATGTGAGGCTTCTCTTTAGGCTCCCCAGTCAATCATTATATTCTATTCATATTATTTATTTATTTGGGAATTTTCTGACCGAATTTGCTGTACAAATTTCAAAGGAACATCAGAGAAGCGGCCAAAGCTATTTCTCCTTTCTCTTCCTTATACAGCTGGGCCTCCAAGCAGGGCTTAAGTGTATCAAGTGAGGAAAAGAGTTTTCCTAAACCATTGTGGCTACCCCTCACTCTCCAAGTGCTAAGAGACTTCTAGAAATCACACAACTGGTTAATGATATTCCTCTATCATAGCACAGGAATTGTACCTGGGATTTCCTAGAGAGGAACTTCCTCTGCCAATCAAGTATTCAGTCACTTTCTTTCCAAGATCAAGATATTTGAATGACTAAAAAGTTAAATGAATCTACTCTGGTCACACAGTGACTGTTAGGTATTGGACTTCAACTCAGGTCTTCTTGACTTTAAGAACAGTTCTCTACTGCAACAAACTGACTCTGCAAGCCATTTACAGTATGTCTCTGCTTCTTTCGTCTCACTCTCTTCTTTACATCTCAGTTTGGTTTCCAGACTTAGTATTCTACTGAAACTGCTATCTCTAAAGTTACCAATGATCTCTTAGCTGCAAATCAAAGACTCTCAAGTCTGCCTGTCTTTCCCTAACTTTGTCTTTCTTCTGTACTAATCTCCAATCTTGCCTTTCAAATATCTAGGACTGGATGTGCAGTAAACATTTTAAAATCAATTGTTCAAAATTATCTTTACCCTAAACCCTTCCCCTCTTCCTACCTTCTCCTTTGATTTACAGGACAATACCATCTTCCCAGTTCATCAGACCCACAAAATAGGTATCATCCTCAAGTCTTCACTCTCATCTTCTCTTATATAATCTATCTACAAGGCCTGTAGATTTCACCTTTTCTTGTGTTTAGTCATTTCAGTCATGCCTGATCTTTCATGACCCCATTTTGGGATTTTCTTGGAAAAGATACTATTTACCATTTCCTTCTTCCAGCTCATTTCACAGAGAAGGAAATGAGGCAAACAGTATTAAATGACTTGCCCAGTCAGGGTCACACAGCTAGTCAGAGGCTAGATTTGAATTCAGATCTTCTGATGCCAGGCCCTGCACTCTAATCCACTGTACCACTTAGCTATATCTTTGTAACCTTTTTTGAATACACACCCTTCTATTCTCTGACACTGCCACCACTCTCATGCAGATCCTCATCATCTCCCACATGGATCATTTCAACAACTTGCTGACAAATCTGCCAATATTTCCATTTTTCATTCAGTCAACAAAATGATTTTCCTAAAGTGCAGTTCCAATCATGTGAGTTGCTCCACTAATAAATTCCACTGCCTCCATATTGCCTCCAAGATAAAATATAAAATGACTACTTGGCATTCATGTTTAACCACCACCCCCAACACACACACACACACACACACACACACACACTCACCTTTTCAGTGTTCTTACACGTTTTTCTTTACCTCAAACTCTCCAATTCAGTGACACTGGCATCTCAAGTATTCTGCACATAAGACTATCCATTTCTGGACCCTAGGCATTTTCTTTTACTGTCCTGGTGGCCTGGCAAATTCTCCCTCCTCATTTCCATCTGCTATCTTCTCTTAAGTTGCAATTAAATTTTCATGCTCTATAGAAAGAATTTTCCAATTCATCTTAATTCTAGTAGTTTCCTTCTTTTATTTCCTATTCATCCTGAATATAGCTTGTTTTTCCCCACATAATTGTGTGTATGTCTCTTTAGTTGGATTTTATGCTCCTTAAAGGCTTTTGTCTTTTTGCATTTCTAGCACAGTTCCTTGAACTACTTTATAAGGGGGTGCTTGATAAATGATTATTCAGTGATGGACTGGCTAATAGTTCAGAAAAGAGAAGCAAGGTCTCCTGACTACCAGGCAACTCTCTTCACATATCCACAAGATTCTTTCACTGAAAACTAGTACACTGCTAATTTTGCTAAAATTAACATCAACCATGACATGCAGCATAGATAGGGCTTCTCATGTTTTATGCATTTACCATTATAATTGTTCTAGTTTCATAATTTATACATGATATCATAGCAAATAAATTAAGTGAAATAATTATTCAAAAATGTCTATGAATTAATTTTCATAAAAAATCTGTTTTTTTGGTTCATGTCTATAACTTTTGAACTGTAAGGACAGACAGTCTTTTATGGAAATTTTCTCTATAAGTGCACCCTAAATCTCTGAAATGTTTAGCAATTTACTTAAGACATTAAGAGATTTTTTCCTATGATCACATGGTTAACATTTATCAAAGGTAGGAAGTAAACTTGGATTTTCCTGACTATAAGGCCAGCCCTGTGATTCACTATGCCATGATATTTTCAAATTCTGAATTTGTGAACAAAGGAAATACATTGCTAGAATTTTTGTAGATTTCATGTTCAGATTCAGGAAATATTATTTGTTTGGGATAATTGAAATATCTACCTTCACTTATTTGAAAATGACAGAGAGAGGGGGTGCCAAGGTGGTAGAGTAAAGGCAAGGACTCACCAGAACTCTCCCCCAAACTCTTCCAAATGCCTCTTAGTAATGTCTCTAAAAATTCTAGAACAACAGAACCTACAAAAAGACACAGTGAAACAATGCTCTAGCCCAAGACAACTTAGAAAGTCAGCAAGAAAGATCTGTTGCACCAGGATGAGAGAGGATCTCAATCCAGTGCAGGTTGCAGTAGCATAAGGAAGATAGTCTTGGGAGCTACTGAATCAGCCCATAGATGGTAAGGTAGTTAAACAGCTTGTCAGGAGATTACAAGAGTCTCTTTGCTGGCATTGAAGTTGGAAGCTCTTGCTTTTCCCGTGCTTGGATATAGATTAAGTCATTAGTGTCAGAACCAAGATGAGGAGGAGCACTAGCACACAAGAACTTGTGACTGAAAAGAAGTGTGAACTCCCCTCACAGCTGCAGGACAGAAAAGAGTGCTTCTGGTCATTCACAGACCAGATCGCAGGCCAGGAGAGCAGTAAACACCTCTCCTTATATTATATCCTCTTTGAAGAACTGAAAACTTACAGTCACGAGAAGTACCTCTGAAAACAACTGCACAAAACCCCTGAAGCTTTTGACACTGCGCCCTCTACCTTAGAAGCAGAGGCCCATTTTAATAAAGAATTAAAAAGCAAGTAATAGACATTGGGGGGAATGAGCAAATAACAGAAAAAGATCTGTTCATACAAAGTTACTATGGTGACAAGGAAATTCAAAACATACACTCTGAAGAAGATAACAAAGTCAAACCTCATACATCCAAAGCCTCCAAAAATATATATGAATTGGTCTCAGGCCATGAAAGAGCTTGAAAAGGATTTTGAAAATCGAGTAAGAGAGGTAGAGGAAAAGTTGAGAAGAGAAAGGAGAATAAGGCAAGAGAATCAAGAAAAAACTGTCAATACCTTGGTAAAGGAGACACAAAAAATACTGAGAAAATTAACACCCTAAAAAACAGACTAGGGCAAATGGAAAAAGAGATAAAAAAAAGCCAATGAAGAGAAGAATATATTTAAAAGTAGAATTGATCAAATGGAAAAGGAAATATAAAAGTTCTCTGAGGAAAATAATTTCTGAAATATTAGAATTGAACAAATGGAAGCTGATGACTTTATGAGAAATGAAGAAACAATAAAACAAAATTAAAAGAATGAAAAAAATGGAAGACAATGTGAAATATCTGATTGGAAAAGCAACTGAATTGGAAAATAGATCCAGGAGATTTAATTGCAAAATTATTGGACTCTCTGAAAATCATAAAGAAGAGCTTAGTGACCATCTTTCAAGAAATGGGAAAACTGCCTAATATTCTAGAACCAGAGAGTAAAATAGAAATGAAAAGAATCCATTGATCATCTTCTGAAAGACACTCCAAAATGAAAACTGCCAGGAATATTTTAGCCAAATTCCAAAACTTCCACATCAAGGAGAAAATATTGCAGGCAGCCAGAAAGAAATAATTCAAGCATGGTAGATTCAGAGTGGTGATAACACTAGATTAAGCAGGTTCTACATTAAAGGTTTGGAGGGCTAGAATATGATATTTTAGAGGACAAAGGAGCTTGGATTACAATCAAAAATCATCTTCCCAGAAAAAAATGAGCATAATTCTTTAGGGGAAAAATAGATATTCAATTGAAGAGAGAACTTTCAAGCATTCTTGATGAAAAGACCAGAGCTGAATAGAAATTTTGAGTGTCAAATACATGATTCAAGCATAAAAATACATACAGGACAGGGAAATCATAAGGGATTTTGTAAGGTTAAACTATTTTTATTCCTACATGGGAAGATAATACTTGTAAATCATAAGAAATTTCTTATTAGTAGAGCAATTAGGAGGAGTATATACAGACAGAGGCCATAGATGTGAATTGAATCTGCTGGGATGATATTTAAAATAATAAAATAGAATTAATGTGTGAGCAAGTAATGTACTGAGAAAAAGAAATGGAGAGGTTTAACTGGGCAAATTATTTCACAGAAAAGAAGCAAGATAAAGCTTTTACAGTGGAGGGAAAAAGGGAAGGTAAGGGGGAGTGAGTGAACCTTACTCTCATCAAAATAGTATCGAAAAGGGAATAACGTACAAACTCAATTTGGAATAGAAATTTATCTTACTCTACAGGAAAGTAGGAGAGGAAGGGGATAACAGAAGATGAGGTGATAGAGTGCAGATTAGGGAAGCAAAACATGTTGGAAAAGGGAGAGGGTGAGAGGGGAGAGAGAATAGAATAAAAAGAAGTAGGGAGAAATATGAGGGAGGGAAATAGAGTTAGCAATATAGCACCTACAAAAATGAAGTCTGTTTTTCTGATAAAGGCTTAATTTCTCCAACATATAGAAAAGTGAACTGATTTCTTTTTTTTTACAAAAGGAGCTATTCCTCAGTTGATAAATGATCAAAAATAAGAATAGTTTTCAGATCTGTAGCCATATAAAAAACATGTTTAAACTCACTATTGATTGGAGAAATGCAAATTAAAACATTTCTAAAATATTACCTCATACTTACTAGATTGACTAACAGGACAAAAGGGAAAATGGCAAATGGTGTAAGGGATCTGGAGGAAAATGAGGCACCATTGGTGGGACTATGAACTGATTCAACAGTTTGTGAAGCAATTTGGTCCTATGTTCAAAGCAATGTAAGACCATGCATACTCTTTGACCTAGCAATACCACTAATAGATCTGTATCGCAAAAGAGGAAATCGACTTAAAATTTCCTTAAAAAAAGGAAATCGACTTATATGTACAAAAATATTTACAGCAGATCGTTTCTTGGTGGGGGAGAATTGAAAATTGAGAGGATGCCAATCAGTTTGGGAAATGGTTGAATAAATAGTGCTACATGTTTGTGATGATATCTATTTTACTATAAGAAATACTGACCAGGATGATCTCAGAAAAAACTTGGAAAGACTTGCATGGGTTGATGCAAACTGACATGTGCTATGTACAAAGTAACAGCAGTATTGTAGAATGGTCAGCTTTGAATGACTTAGGTATTCTCATCAATACAATGATTCAAGACAACTCTGAAGGACTTATGGTGTAACGTGCTATCTATCCACAGAGAAAGAACTGAAAGTGTCTGAATTCAGATTAAAGCATGTTTTTTTTTACTTTATTTTTCCTGAGGGCTTTTTTGATCTATGTTTCTTTCACAACATGATTATTATAGAATTGTTTCACATGACTACACATGTATGATTTATATCAAATTTCTTGCCTTCTCAAGGAGGTTGGTTGGGGAAGGAGGAATGGAGAGAAGTTGGAACTCTGAGTTTTAAAAATTGATGTTAAAAATTGTTTTACATAAAATTGGGGGAAAACAAAATACCAAACAAATTTAAACAAAAGCAGAAAAATAATAATAAGAACATTTTAGTAACAAATTATGAGTAAAGTTAGTTCATGGGACCAAGAAGGTAAAGAGAGAGATATCTCCTATTCTCATTATTTGTTTCTTAAACAGGAATTTTATGTTCAAAGTAATGTAATTACACTATATTGGACAGCCAGTTGGCACAGTGTAATCGAGTGTCAGGCCTGGAGTTAAGATTCAACTTCATGAGTTCAAACATGGTCTCAAATATTTACTAGTGGTGGGATCATGTACAAGTCACTGAAACCTGTTTACTTCAGTTTCTTCATTAGTAAACTGAACTGGAGAATTAAATGGCAAAATACTCCACTATCATTTCTAAGAAAACCTCAGATCTTATCATGAAGAGTAGGACATGATTTAAAAAACCACTGAACAACAAGAAGCGTAATTATAACTTACTCTGCAGAAGAAGCCCCAAAGGTTAAGAATCTTTTGCATAAAAAAATCCTTTATCTCCCTTCCATTTTCAGGTATATTTCAATTAGATGCTTTTATCCCACAAAACTCATGGAAATTTTTATGTTGAGGGATAGTGGAGAATCGTGGGTTTTGGTCCACAGCATTATCACTTGCTGTCCATAAGGTAATGGGCACAGTGTGCGGTTAGATATTGCCAATAAGGTCATTTGTTTTGAATTGTTATATATATTTTAGAAGATTTTTCCTTCCTTCCTATCTGCCTTTCTTTCTTACTTTCTTTTTTCTTTTCTTCCTTCCTTTCTTCTTTATTTTCTTCCAAAGGGAAAACATAAAATTTAAATTAAAAAAATCAATCCAAATTAATAATAGAAAAAAGGCACTGACAAGAATAGAAAATAATTTTTAAGATATTACATATGTGTAGTTACTAATATATAGCATTATATATTTATATGTATTACAAATATACATATACATATAGATACACATATACATAACACACACATATATACATTTATACATATATGTTTGTGTATGTATAGCTCAAATAAGGGAAAACGTAGTTACCTCTCACAAACTTAAAAATGAATGCATTAAATATTCTAATAAAAATAAAACTTTGCAGAATGGACAAGAATAAAAAGTCATAATCTGCTACTTTCAAAAAACAAATCCAAAGTACAAAGCTATACATGAAATGAGAAGAAGGTGTAAGAAAAAAGTTATAATGCATTAGATAAATCTCAAAGAGTAGGAGTTGCAATTATGTTAAAAGATGCAGCAAATATAAAAAAAATTGCAATATATAATGACAAAAAAGCAACTGTAGCATCCTTAATGGAAGTATAAGCAATAAAGCAATATTAGTGTTTAACTTAATGCTTCAAATGTTATGTTATAAATATCTGCAAAGGAAAACAATAAATTGAACTGCAATAATCAGTTTTAATAAAGTAATGTAAGATGACTTTATTAGTCCCATGACAAAGTTGGGTTAATTTGAAAAAAAAAAAGATACAAGGGAATTAAAGTTTTGCAGAAATTAGATGCAAAAGCTTATTTGTTGTACCTCCATAATGTTTTCACCAACTTAAAATATGAATATGATAATATGAAATATGAATATATTTCTCAGAAATCCACCTAATTCTGAAAATGACAAATTAAACAGAAAGTTGATTTTTTAGAAAGACTAATGAAATTAATAAATCTTTAGCCAATCCGATTAAAAAGAGGCTAGAAAATCAATACAACAAAATAAAAATGTAAACGAACAAGATGAAATTACATCATGAGAAATAAAAACAAATTATGGGACCCTACCCTAAGTATTTACATGTTACAGAAAGAGAATAAATTGAAGATTACATTCAAAAATGTAAAATACTAAAACACAAAATCAAAAAGAAGTCTTAATGCAACAGCAGAAAAGGAAATAAATTAAAGACAGAACTGTCAAAGGATGGGGTATTGTCTAGAGAAACTCTTTTCTTTGCTATATTTTTTTTTCAAAATGTATTTATTTGCTTTCAGTTTTCAACAATCACTTCCATAAATTCCAAATTTTCTCACCTTCCTTCCCCAAGACTGGATGTAATCTTATATGGGCTCTACTCATAAATTCCTATTCAACACATTTTTACATTCGCCATATTTCATAGAAGAATTTAAATGAAAGGGAGAAACCATGAGAAAAACAAAGTAAAACATAGCAAAAGAGAAAATAATTTGTTTCAAGCCATGTTCTGACTTCATAGTTCTTTCTCTGAACGTAGATGGCATTTTACTTCATGAGTCTTTGGAAATGTCTTACGTACATAAATTTGGAATTCTGGAATTTTGGTACAATATTCCAAAGGGTTTTCCTTTTGGGATCTCATTATAGAGGTGATTGGTGGAATTTTTCAATTTCTAATTTACTCTGGTTGTAGAATATCAGGGCAGTTTTCCTTGGTAATTTCTTGAAAGATGATGTCTAGACTCTTTTTCTGATCATGACTTTTAGATACTCATAATTTAAAGATTATCTCTTGTGGATGTATTTTCCAGGTCAGTGGTTTTCCCAAAGAGATATTTCACAGTCTATTTTTTTATTCTTTTGTTTTATAATTTTATAAATTTTTTTTGTTTTATAATTTCTTGATTTCTCATAAAATTATTAGCTTCTATTTGCTCCATTCTAATTTTTAATGAAATATTTTCTTCAGTGAACTTTTGGAACCCTTTTCTATTTGGCCAATTCTGCATTTTAAAGCATTCTTCTCCTCTTTGACTTTTTGAGCCACTTTTGCAATTTGGGTTAGGCTATTTTTAAGGTGTAATTTTCTTCAGTATTTTGGCAGGGTCTCTTTTATCAAGCTGTTGACTCATTTTTCATGGTTTTCTTTCATCGTTCTCATTCTCTGCTCAATTTTTCCTCTACTTCTTTTACCTGATTTTCAAAATCCATTCATTTTGACCTCTTCCATGCCTTGTGACCAATTCATATTTTTCATGAAAGCTTTTGATGTAGGAGCTTTCACTTCTTCTGGTTGTATGTCTTCTTTGTCACTAAAATAAAATTCTGTAGTCTGCATTTATTTTTATGCTTCTTACTCATTTTCCTAGCCAGATACTTGACTGTCTAATTCTTTATTAAGGTAGTACTCTGCTTCCAGTGTGTAGGGTGTCTTGTCTGAAACTTCAAAGTTTTGTGCAGCTGTTTTCAGAGATACTTCTACTGGCCTGTATACTTTCAGTTCTTCCAAGGTGGTATGATCAAAGGAGAGATGTTTACTCTTTTCTGGCAAGTATTCTGGTCTATGAGTGACTCCACGTACTTTTTTCTGCCTTGTAACTCTGAGGAGTATTCTTTCTCCACTATAGCTACAACCTTTTCCACAACAGGGCTCCTCCTTGCCTCAGGACCACCACACTGGACTGAGACCTAGACACAAGCATGGCAAAGCAAGAGAATCCTGTTTAGCACCAGCAAGGAGATCCTTGCAATTGTCCTCTTATCAGCCCCTCGATCCCCACACTGCCGGTGGGTCCAGAGCTCTAGATCCCACTACTGCTACAGTTACTTTCTCTGCCATCATCTCTACCACTATGGTACTGGGGCTGGACCACACTCCTCTGTTACCCTGGTCTGAAAGCGTTTTCTAATTGACCTTCTATGCTGTCTCGCGTTTGCGGGTCAAAAAATCTGGAAACTATCACTGGTTCCATTGATTCAGTCCCCTGGAACCTACTCCAGTCTGCCTATGCCATTGCAGCCCATGCAAGACTGTGCTCTGCTCCCAGCCCAGTGCAATAGACACGTTTTGTCAACCTTGTAGGCTATCTCTGTCTGGAGGTGTGTTTCTCTCCATCATTTTGTGGGTTCTACTGCTCTAGAATTTGTTTAGAGTCACATTTTACAAATATTTCAAGGGGTGTCGGGGAGAGCTCATGAAGTCTCAGCTTTTACTTCACCATCTTGGCTCTGAAAAACCTATGAACTTCTTAAAAGAAGTGAAAAGAAGTGTATTTTTGTATCTCCTAATAAGGAGGCTAAGAGTATTTGTTATAACTTTATAGTATTAATTTAAAAATTTTTTGTGATGGTTATTTTTCCATTAATATAAATGCAGCTATTCCACTTATTGTTTTTCCTTGTACTAATTACTATGCTTTACTACTCTTCCTAAATGTTGTTTTAAGTGTTTCTCTGTCCTCATCTTACTCTTCAATTCTTGTAATCTAGGAACATTTCTTTATATTCATATAATGTAACCAAATTCATTTATTTTTTGCCCAATCTAGGGACAAGAGCTTACGTCTAGTTCTCTGTTATTACAAAAAGTGTTAATATGAATATGTTGCTATATAATTGTGCAAGTCTTACGCAACGTGATTTTTATGAAAGTCATTTGAAAAACTACACATATATAGCCTATATTGAATTACTTGCCTTCCTGGTGGGGATCGGTGGGGAAAGAGGAAGGAAGAGAAGTTGGAACAAAAAGTTTTAGGAAAAAATGTCGAGAATTGTTTTTGTATACAACTGGGAAATAAGAAATACAGGTAATGGAGTATAGAAATTTATCTTGCCCTATAGGACAAAAAAGAAGATGGGGATAAGGGAAGGGAGGGGTGTTAGAAGGGAGGGGTAGATTGGTGGAAGGTGTAATCAGAATGCTCAGGATTTTGGAGTGATGGAAGGGAAGAGATGAGGAGAAAATTTGAAGCTCAAAATTTTACGGAAATGAATGTTGAAAACTTAAAATAAATGAATTAAAAATATTTTATGATGCAATTGCTAGATCACTGAATAGAATTCATGGGAAAAAAATAACTGGTGCACTGCAAATACGTTTGATTTTATGTTAGAAATTAGAATAATGAAAGACTGGATACAACTGGATCATTTCAATTTGTTGGTATTTTTAACAAGTATATTAAAATAATTTAAAAGATGACTAATAAACATTACTGTAACAAAGTGTTAATTTTGATTAGGGTCTTTCTCTGATTTTCTTGAGTATACAAAAGTCAGTGGAATAAATATTTGCCAAGATGCAGTTGTTATGATAGATTCCACAGGAAGAAAAAAATAACATGAATTAGTATCATTAGAAATATTTGCATATGTCATTTAACTCACAAAGGAATAAGAGTTATGGGACTCATTCTTTGAGGCAATAACTAGAGAAGAACAAGAAAATGCACTATAATATCAATATAAATTAAAAGAGTAAATCCAGGTCCATGGGAAGGGAATCCATTCAACCTTTCACTACAGAAATTCCAGTATGTATGTGTCAGCATTTATACACACTTATACATGTGTGTGAACATGTTTAGACATTTAAATACATTAGCATTTGAGTTTATACATATGTGCATACACACATGCATGTATGTATATATACTGTATAAGTATATATATGAGTCTTATGCACAAACTGCAGTGTATAGGTATATATATGAGTCTTGTGCAATGAAAGAGAAAGATGATAGATAGATAGATAGGTAGATAGATAGATAAATAGATAGATATGCATATGTTGGTATATGTACGTACATACAAACACATATACATATTTGACCTCTACAGTTTCATCTAAATATACTCTCTTTATAATTTGACTTGGTTACCACCAAAAATGAACTCTTGTTGGTTTTCCTTCAACAGTTTATTATTGCTTGTTTTTTTTCTTTTTAGCTATGTTACATTGGGATGCAAATATAAATTCATTATCTTCATTGTCTGTAAATGTTTTTTTTTTAACTTTAATCACGATTTTATTATTATTATGTCTTTTCCCCAATAATTTATTACTTAAGATGGGAGATTTTCTGAACATATGTTGCCATGTGCATTGTAAGATGGAAAGTAGAGTATAAAAGTAATTGCAAAGTAAAATATTTATCTTTTATTTCCTCCTATTTTAATATCTAACTTTGAACGTAAGCATCGTTGTTGCAAGGGGAAGAATATATTTCCACTGTGCTCCTCTGGATCTCAGCTTTCTTCACATTAGTTAGTGCCAAGAAGGGCCTTAGTTCCTTCTTTATTTAATTTCTTTTTTAACATTCATTCATTTTTTTTTATTTAGAGTCACAATTTTCTTCCACCATCCTTCCCCTTTCCTACCCATTGAGAAAGCAAGCATGTGATGCTCAAACATGTGAAGTGATGCCAAACATATTTCCATATTAGCTATGTTGAAAAAAAAAGTGAAAAATATGCTTCAGTCTGTCCTCAGAATCTATCAGTCCTATTTCTGGAAGTGTATAGCATTTTTCATCATGTGAAATTATTGTGGTCCATTGTATTGATCAGAGTAGCCATATCTTTCACAATAGATTATGAATCCAATATTGTTGTAACTGTGTATAATGTTCTCCTGGTTCTGTTCAATTAACTTTGCCTCAGTTCAGTAAAGTATTCCAAGGTTTTTCTCAAACCATTTCCTTCATAATATTTTCATAAGAGCATTCTGTCATAGTCATATACTACAACTTGTTCAAAAATCCCCCAGTTGATGGGAACAAAAACTGTCATAAATATTTTTTTGTATATATCAACTCCTTTCCTTTTTCTTTCATGTCTTTGGTATACAAACCAAGTAGCAGTATTTGTGGCTCAAGTTTGGATCAATTTATAGTTGAACTAAGAGTGCATTAGCATACCTATTTTTCTACATCCTCTCTAGCATTCTATAATGCTTGCAAAAGCATAGGTGCTCTAACAATTATTCCCTTTGTCTATCATGAAATATTAAATAAAATATATATCTGTTAATGGAATCTCTCAGTAAACTGATCATGGCAACTGTTTCGTATTGGTTAAACTTCTGTGACAAACAGTGATAGATAGAATTTGTTTATTTTTTTTTCCTCTTGGGGGAGATATTGTAGAAGCTTATAAAATAGTAAGTTGGAGTTGTTATGGTCATATAGTAACATGCCATGCCTTCTCACTTTTATCCTTTCATCCAAAACAGTATCAACTAGTCTTTAAGGTAACAAATGATCTAAATTAGCAAAGGTAGTTAAAACTACCCCCAAATTGTTAACCAATAATCTTTTGTATATGATATAGAAAAAATTCATGTTTTTTGGTGGTCAATACTCATAGAAATGAATTATGTCTCTTTTCATTGAGAAATATTCTTGATACATAAATAGAAGGCTTTTTGAGTGATTTCAAAGTCTATGGAATCTTTTCTTTCTTTTTTTGTCCTATTCTTCTCCCATGCCTAATCTTTTTTCATTCTCACATGTGAACACTTGTATATCAAGACACTATATACTATGATATATGTGACCTTGGTTAGAAAAATCATGAATTTCTTCAAATAATTTCTTTATTTTATATTCTTTATAACAAATATTGGTACCTAATATGGAATTTTTTCATTTTTTGTTCTCATCATAAGTGTTGGTTGCATGATCAATTCAATAAATGTCCTATGAAATACTTGATTATTGTCTTTAGGGATACTGTGATACCAAAACTTTGTTTACCATTAGAAGATCATAGAAACGAAGCAAGGAATTTTAGATGTCATCCAGTCCAAAATTTTCAATTCATAGATGAAGAATTTAAAACTCATAAGAGTTTAAGTCATGCCCACAATTATAAATTTATCAATCATCAGACAATGGATTCAAACTCAAATCCTAAATTCTTTTAAGTGAACTCAACATCTCCTAGAATAGGAGCACTTAAGTTCAGGAAGTATTTTCAGGAGTTCTGTGTACTTGGATTATTTTTTAAAAATATATCTTTATGAATTTCCTTTTGTGATAAATCTATGCCAGAACTTTTATTCTGAATAATATTATACAAATTCACAGAGAGAAATTATTAACTCTGAGTACAGGCTGAAGTATCCTTTTTGTTTGCTTTATTTTTACTTTTTTGGTGTGTGTGTGTGTGTGTGTGTGTGTGTTTTAATATGGTTAATATGGAAATGTTTTAAAAATACATTTATTCTGAGAAAAGATATGAATGAGGCTTGCCCAGATTGCCAAAGGAATTAAAACCCCTTTCTCAAGAAAGTTTGTGAAATAGTTTTCTCATGTATTTATAATTTCTTCATGTCTTGTGGCTTTATTTTTAGAAACTATTATACATATACACACACACACGCACATGTGTGCGTGTGTGTGTGTGTGTGGTACATTTCCTGCAATGGTGCATTAACAGTATCACAATTTGGGGAAATTTATATATCATAACTTCATGGTATTAAAAGTAATTTCACATATTGTTCATAAATGGTATAGAACTGTTCTCATTCTTAGCATTTCCTGTTTAGCATTTCTTTTCTTTAATTTTCTTTCTTTTTTTTACAATATTGCTTTGATAATTGAAATAATGGAAGAGACTTCAACATATATTTCCTGGACTGATGTAAAAGTGGCTACTATTCTAAGGATTGAACAATATTTTTTAATTAAACTGGATATCAGGCATCAGAAACAGTTTGTCACCTGAGCAATTCTCAGATTCTTTTTTTAGTTCAATAAAACCTGGCATAGATTGCTCTTTACCTTGTATAGACTACAAGAACCCTGCATCACAGTAGGACTTTTGTTGACACTTGGGTGAACATAATTGTTAGGGGCCAAGCTCTGGACCAGCCTTCAGGAGGTGGCTCCACCCTCAGGGAGCTGGCTCTGCCCTCAGGGAGGAACATGGGCGGGGCTCTGGCTGGGGATATAAGGAGCTGTCGGGGAGGGATCGGGGAGAGAGATGTAACCAAGAAAGAGATGTAGAAGGATGCCATCAATAAAGTGAAGAGCACAGACATCCTCGAGGCGAGTGTGTAGTCATTGTTCCCTCCGTGGAGGAGGGGATAGCCCTGTCGCGCAAGCTAGGCCATACGGTCGCACGGCAGGGACCGGAGACGTCCGAAGACCTGGAAGAAAGGTTCCCAAGCGAAGTCTGGGGTAAGGGAGTGGGCCCTGTGTAGAGTACCGCCTGGAATATTGGGCGAAGACCCCAGAGAGATTACCGCCTGGAATAGTGGGCGAGGCCACCTGGCTTAGTAGCCAAGTGAAGGCTGGGGATTAGCCCCGAGCAGCCGCCTGGAATAGTGGGCGAGGCCACCTGGCTTAGTAGCCAAGTGAAGGCTGGGGATTAGCCCCGAGCAGCTGGCGCCCAACGTGGGGCACCGAATATTGGGTACCACTTGGAAGGACTACACAACCTCGCTGTTGAGCAGCGGGAAGCCGGGACCGGGTCCCGGGTTGTATTATGGGTCAGGGAAGTAGCGTTCCGCTGATCCGGCCCGAGGATAAAGAAGTGCTGGCATGTCACCTGTATAAATTATATAAAAAAGAAGGAATGTGTCCTCATATTAAGACATGCCGTAGCTTTGTTGAACAGAGTTGGGAGATAGTGAGCCAACAGATGGCCTCTTATGTGGACGCCACCCCTGGGTTGCTCGTTGAGACTGATTTTGTCACGTATGGGGTGGAAAAAGCAGTCCTTGTGGGCTCCCCATGTCCAACTTGCTCAGCCACCGCTTGTACGATACAAACGGGAGACTCCCTAGTGGAGATTTCTGACGAGGAGTTGAGACCCCCACCTACTGCCCCCTCTTTTTTATCTTTGGAGCGTTGGCGGTCAGGGAGCTCAGGAGACAATCATGACCAGATAGGACAGAGAGGAAAGAGGGAGCTGGTGCAGTCAGAAATTCAACCAGGAAATACATCCAGAGTTGGCCCAGGGCCTGGATTTGTGGCGCAGCAAAAAATTTGCCCCAGGGCCTGGATTTGTGGCACAGCAAATTTGCCCAGGATCTGTGGCGTGGTGACGAATTCAATGGCCCGGATGTTCTTCCAGCCCTGGCACTCGGCACAGATCTATGGTGCAGTAAAAAGTTGCAGGAGTAAGTCTAAAAAGGGAATCTTGTATGGGAGAATGTCTAGACAGGGAATCTTATACAAGGCTTAGTTACACAGTGATAGAAAATAAGCCAGAGTTATAATGTGTACAGAGGATTTCTGACAATTTTTCTCAGTTTTTGGATTCTTTTATTGTCTGTATATGTGTTCTGTCTTTACATGTTCTGTGTGCGTCTGTTTGTGAGTTATTATGGTCAGCTCCATGGTAGCTGGACCTTGGAATGTTATCTCTTTTCCTCCCCCTCCTCCCTTCTCTCTGATGGCTGCAGCATCGGGGAGAAGCATGGGAGAGAGAAAGAGAGGAACTACTCTTATATTATTTAGTTTATATGACTGCAAAAATGCAGTTTTTGGATAAAAAATGCAAGGGAATATATAAGTGCAGTTTTAAAGGGGCTTTAATCAAAGCCCATTAGGAAGACAACATGGATATGAAATTTAGGGAAAGCATAAAAGTTTTGGAAATTAATGGAAAGTTTTTGGTAAAACTCTCTCTCTCTCTTCACTTTCTAATCCTGGCCAGATTGTGAAAGTGGAAAGAAAGACAAGAGGAGATCAGAGGCAGACTGATTAGCATTTTCCTTATCTCATGCCTCACCTAAAAGAAAAGTTTTTATATAAGGAGAAATAACCAAAACGTAGTTATTCTGGTCATATTTTAAGTGAAACGTGTCACTCCTAATTGGATGCTTAAAACAGATCAGGATTTGTTGTATCATTTGGCACTAAAGCAAATTGGAAAAATGCATATTAAAGAGACACCTCAGCTGAGATAAAGCTTTTGAAACTCTGCAGCAGAATGGAACAGACTTGGCGCCACTGGACAGTTGTCCAGAAGTCTCCCCCACTTCGGCTGGTGAATTTCAAAAGTCCTCTTGTTCAAAGACCTGCTTAAGGAGTGGACACAGAAGTAAAATCTATTTGAGTAAATGTTAGAACCATTAAGATTTTTGCCCTGCAGTCCCAAATCATCATTCAGCTGGGTCTGCAGTGAATTGTATCTCTTGTCATTCCGGATTAGATCTAGGGAAGAGAACTATCATTTTGAAGGTTTTCAACTAAAATTTTTATAAAAGTTTGGTGACTGTTAACAACAGAAAAAATTTTAAAAACAGTTTTAAATTTTCCTTTTCAAAGTAATGTATCAATAAGTTAATATGTAACACTCTATAGAGCAGAAAAAAAAAAATCTTGCTCTTTTAATCTGAACTTGTACTCATTCCCAGGCCCAATTGCAACTTTCCTACAAAGAACGTCAGTATCTGCAGGAACATCAGGTTCCAGGGTCATAGTTCCTGAGTTCCCAGACCCAATTGCAACTTTTCTGCAGAGAACATCACTATCTGCAGGAACATCAGGTTATCACGTTCCTGAAGCTAGTTCCAAGCAAAAGTTAACTTTAGCATTTGAACTTATTAGCAACCTAATTTCTAAAGAATTTTTCTTCCAGAGTATAGGTAATCAGAATAGGAGAAACTAGCCAATGAAACAATGATGTCCATCTATTCAGTGGTAAGGTCTAAGTTTGAAATCCCCTATCTTAGATTCTACAAAGGTTGCAACTTTAAATGAGAAAAAGAAAGAATCACTGGAGCTTTTCATCAAAAACAAGGAATTATTGAGTGGGTACATTTAGCCCACATAAAGCACAGAGCCTGTGTGCCTTATCCTGTGCTAGTAGCCCAAGCAATACATGAGGCAGTGGAAAGAGTGAGGATGTTACTAAGACAGGAACCTCACACGATATATACTATGTATACAGGTCAACACATAGAGAACTGCATACAAGACTTTGTGGAATAGCAGATATTGATCAATCACAATATTCAACATGGCCTCCCAATTCCTTTCGGCCAGCAATTTCCCACGTGGCCATGGTCTTGGGCTGAAAAATGCTCTTCCTCACCAGTAAAAGAGTTGATGTTTTTACAGATGCAACCAAATTTTGGGGCACCTATGTATATTCCATCCACAAAGGAGATGCACAAATTTAAAACAGCATTTAATTCTACACAGCAACATGAATTACATGCAGTGTTGCAAGCATTATTGTATGTTAAAGAACCTTCCAATATCATCACAGACAACAAGTATACAGCACTATTGCTACCTATATTAAACTCAGCTTATACCCCTGATAAGGCAGAAAGTATTAAACAGATAACTATGGAAGTTCGGCAGGCAATAAGGGCCAGAACAACAATATTTTATATTACACACATTCAGTCGCATTTTAATTTACCTGGACCACTGATCGAGGGTAATGAGATGGCAGACAATGCACTTCAAACATTTCATTCTACTGAATTGGCAAGACAAGCACACTCCAGATTACACTTGTCTGCATGGTCTTTAAGACATCTTTATGGTATTTCAGACATCTTTATGGTATTTCCAGACAAGAAATTAGATCTATAGTTAAGCAGTGTGCACAATGTGTTCAATTTTTACCCCCACCTTCTTGTCACCCTGTAAACCCTAAGGGTGATGGTCCAAATTCTATATGGCAAATGGATGTTCCTCATTATCCATCATTTGGAAGAGCAAAATATATTCATGTTACTGTTGACACATTTTCAGGTTTTATGATGGCAACAGCCAAGTGCGGAGAAGCTGTTAAGGATGTGAGAGCACATCTTTTACATTGCTTTGCAAATCATGGAGTACCAAAAAGCAGTAAACCAAACAATGGTCCACCTTATATCAGTAAAGCCATTGAACAGTTCATGGTGGAATTTTCCATTTTGTGTGTCACTGGAATCCCCCATAATCCCACTGGTCATGCTATAGTGGAACGAGCAAATCGTTCCCTGGACACCTACTTGCTTAAACAAAAAGGGGGAGTTGGACCAGGAGTTGATGATAAATTACAATTGGCTGTTCAGCTGTTTATACTCTAAATTATTTAAAATTGTGTATACTCTAAATTGATGAAAAATTACAATTGGCTGTTTGGCTGTTTATACTCTGCATTATTTAAAATTCAATAATGATGGCTTATCGGCTGCTATGAAATTCTTAACATTTCCTAATAAGGAGTCTGCAAAGAATGAATCAGCAATAACAAGTGCCCTGAGAGCAGCCAGTAATGTGGCACAATGAGAATAAAAACTGGTTTGGTCCTCATACAGTGTTAACGTGGGGAAAAGGGTATGTTTGTATTTTAACAGATGATAATGATAATAAAGAAGTTTGGGTTCCAGTGGAAAGGATAAGAGTGACAGAGGACAACCATCAAGGTGGAGCAGTCACAGGGAGCAAGGAGGCACTATCAGTGGCGTATGAAAAAACTTCTGGAGAAATTTACTCAACTAGGTCACGATGACTCCTCTCATTCTTCTCGTACTTATCATGACACTCAACAACACTGCGTCCTTCAACCCAACGCTAAAGGAACAACAGAGATGGGCATTCATCACAAATCCACCGTGGTTAAGGGCCTGCTTACAATCTATTCACATGGAGGATACATGGGACAATAGTAGTTTGGTCAAACAAGGACTTTGTGGGACTTGCTCGTGGGATGAAATATAGACCATTTTATAACTTACAAAAGATGAGAAATGTAACCCTTTGGCATCTGTATATAGGGTTTTTACCATTTGAGAATTGTCACACATGCACTTGACAGGAGACAGAATTGATTATGGGAAACCACACAGAAATGTTGTATTCATGTCACAATTTTGTATACTTGCCTGATGAAAAATATGCACCAAATTTTCCTAGACAAATGTACATTAATTACAAGGGATATCCTGAAGTTGGAAGGCCTGTTCAGGAAATAGATAAAGTTATCTTAGTAATGGGAGGACAAACAGTGTGGGGAATGCCTGCTGTAGTATCACCAAGTAAATCTAACAACATTACTTTAATAGGCAAAGTATGTCTAGGGAACAAACATATATTTCTATGGGATAGAGACAAAAGATCTAAATCAGAGGCATATTGAAACATGACAGGAATTTTCAATTTTACATGCCAGAATTGTTCTGCACAAGAATGTATAAGACCAAAGACAGTAGGGAGAGTGTTTATTCTAACAAGACCTTGATATGCCATGACAGCAATTAAGGATAAAGGATGGTACGGAACACCCCGTGATAAGTTCTACATATTTTGGACAAGCAATTAACCCCTATAACTACTAAAGTATGTGGATGTGTTTTTTGTGTTAGGAATCATGTTATTAGTAGAAGCTATTTTAGCATCCACTGCATTAGCTGTATCTATCTCTAATACACACAGCACAATAGTTCAAGCTTCTGAATTGCATTCCCTTATGAAAAATGTATTTGCAGGCTTTAAGCAACAAGCAAAATAGACAATGAATTTTATGAAGCCATTCATACACTCCAAAAGGTAGCTGAAGTCATTGGTGGAGAAGTGTTTATGTTACAGTTACAACACAAATTGCAATGTGATTATAGATATAATGCCTTTTGTTTGACTACGAAATTGTATAATGGGTCACAAGTCCAAAGGGAAGAAATTAGAGCTCAATTGAATGGGCTAATTCCAGATCATGTCACTCTGGAAATCCAGAGATTAATTGAATTGGCAGAAGAATTAGATGAGGAAGCAGATGTTGATTTTGTCCCTGAACAAATGGCTTCAAAAATACCTCAGTTCTTTGATAGCTTAAGTTCATGAGGTCATGTAAAGACCTGTTTTTCACCTTTACTGATAGGTTTTGTTGTAATATTGTTAGTACTGCTGCTGTATCAACCTTGCTTTGAGTAGTGTCCAGGACTCCCTAGCATCCAGGAGGCAGAACATCATCGAAATGAGGAAAAGATTAAGTCAAAACAGCAAAGGGGAATTGTAAGGGAATTGCCATCCCCCAGCCTCTTGGACGGCGTTCACTGGTCACGGCTCAGGTAAACTGAGGGGAGACCAGTAAGGCATGAACAAGATGGCGTTGGAAGGAAGGATTCCCTTACAATGGAATTGCCAACCCCCAGCCTCTTGGACGGCATTCACTGGTCACGGCTCAGGTAAACTGAGGGGAGATCGGTAAGGCATGAACAAGATGGCACTGGGAGGAAGGATTCCGCCCCTGTTTTGCTCAAGGCTATTTTCCCAGGCTTTTCTGAGATCAAGGAAGCCAAAAATGTTTTTCTTTTGTGGGGCTGTATTCCTTTTTGCCTCCTTCTCACATGTTGCATTAGATGCTTTTGCGCTATGATAAGGCAGGCAATACTAGATGCCAAAGCAGATTTGCGTACCCTCCTTTCCTCCCCCAAACTCTCTACTCCTTATGATACTACTCCTGTTTAAACAAAAAGGGGGAGCTGTTAGGGGCCAAGCTCTGGACCAGCCTTCAGGAGGTGGCTCCACCCTCAGGGAGCTGGCTCTGCCCTCAGGGAGGAACATGGGCGGGGCTCTGGCTGGGGATATAAGGAGCTGTCGGGGAGGGATCGGGGAGAGAGATGTAACCAAGAAAGAGATGTAGAAGGATGCCATCAATAAAGTGAAGAGCACAGACATCCTCGAGGCGAGTGTGTAGTCATTGTTCCCTCCGTGGAGGAGGGGATAGCCCTGTCGCGCAAGCTAGGCCATACGGTCGCACGGCAGGGACCGGAGACGTCCGAAGACCTGGAAGAAAGGTTCCCAAGCGAAGTCTGGGGTAAGGGAGTGGGCCCTGTGTAGAGTACCGCCTGGAATATTGGGCGAAGACCCCAGAGAGATTACCGCCTGGAATAGTGGGCGAGGCCACCTGGCTTAGTAGCCAAGTGAAGGCTGGGGATTAGCCCCGAGCAGCCGCCTGGAATAGTGGGCGAGGCCACCTGGCTTAGTAGCCAAGTGAAGGCTGGGGATTAGCCCCGAGCACATAATAAGCAAAAAGAAAAAAAATCACACTCTCACAAAAGAAAAGTACAAACATGAGACTAAAAAGTACTATTCTCACAAACAATTATAAATTAATAAGCATGTATTAAGCAGCTACTATGTGTCTGGTATTGTACTAAATGCTGAGAATACAAAAAGAAGGAAAGGACAATCCTTTCCCTCATGGAACTTATAATGTAACTTATCATCCATGAGCATGTAAGAATGAGTTTGATGTCTTCAGATCTGGAGCTCAATAAATATTTAGTAAGGGTCAAAGATATACCAATACCTGTGGGAAGCACTGGATATTCAAAGAGCGAAGACGGAATGGTTATTAATCCTCTCTGTCAGTGTTCATGCTTTGAGAAGTGAACAGTTGGTCTAAAAAGCTATTTGAGAATGAGATTTGAATTTTTGGCTTAAAGAATGATGGGCCCTTAGCCAACACTTAATGTATGTGTGTAGAGTCTTATAAATCAAATTAAAAGGATTTTAAACAGAAAAGGAAGCAGGAGGTGAAAATGACCCTACATATACTTACCAAGCTAGATACCAAAGCAGAAAAGAAGGGAGAAAATAGCAATTTCAATATCCAGAAAGTCATAAGAGATAAAGTATTGTAAAGAGGCAGTGCTAAAACTCTAGGCTTCAGATACTAGACAAAAAAAGCATAATATATGAACAAGAAGCAAAATAACAAGGTAAAAAACACATCCTGATGCAATAAAATAATGTTGTCTTCACATGTATCCCTGAGATTCAAGAGGGTGGAACACACAGTTGGAACATGGCTAGCATTAAATACCTTTTTCAAAATGAAAAGCATAGTCAAAGAATGGAGAGAAGAGTAGTGTGAATGATGAGTCTTCCTGATTCCATGGCCAATGACCTATCCACTCCTCCAATTAGCTCCCCCTAGATACCATAGGGTTGCAAAAAATGTCTCCAAAGAACTAAAGTTTCATAGCATCAAAAGACATGACTCATTTCTCTTTCCAATTTTTCCTCCATCCGTCTTACTTGTTTTTCAAAATCCTTTTCCCACTCTTTCATGTCCTGAGACCATCGCATATTTTTTTGGAGGCTTTGGATGTAGAGACCTTGACCTTAATGTCTTCCTCTGATTGTATGCTTTGCTCTTCCTCATCCAAATTGATGTGAAGAAAATACCTTTTCAACAACAAAGTTACGTTCTATAGTCTTATTTTTTTTTTTCCCTTTTGGATCATTTTCCCAGCAAATACCTTGACTTTTGAGTCCTTTGTTAAGTGGAGGATATACTATCCTAGGCTTCAGAGGTTTTGTGCAGCTGTTCTCTGAGATATCTGTAAGGACATATAATTTCTCAGTTCCTCCTAAGTGGCATAGTCAAGGGAGAGTTGTTTACTCCCTTCCTGGCCTGAGCTCTTGTCTGTGAGCAACCAATAGCACTCTTTCTTTCCCTGGAACTGCAAGTAGGGTTCCCTTTCCACAGCCACCACCAGCTCCACCATGCCAGCACTCCTCTTCACCCCAGGACTGCCACCCAGGACTGAGACTCAGATCAGCATCTCTATTTTCACAGGGTCTGTAAGTTGAGAGCTCCAGAACTGGACAATGTTGCAATAGTGATTGCCACTGCCCTGGGCCTGGGGTTGTGGTCAGACCATGCTCCCTTTTCACCAAGTTGAAAGAGCTTTCTCATTCACCTTTGAACTGTCTTTGGCATTTGTGGGTTGCCAAAATCTGGAAACTGCAGCAGCTATCCTTCATTTGGTACCCTGAAGCCTGCTCCAGTCCTATCCATGCCACATGTCCCATGCTGGACTATGTTCTGCTCCAAGCCAAGTGCAATAGACCTTTCCTCTCTGCCTTTCAGGCTGTCTTGAGTTGGAAATCTCTTTTATCCCATCATTTTGTGGCTTCTGTAGCTCTAGAATTTGTTTAGAGTCATTTTTACAGGTATTAGATTCTATGAGGTAGAGAGCTAGAACAAGTCTATGAGGTAGAGAGCTAGAACAAGTCTACTCTGCCATCTTGGCTCTAACTCAAGAAAGATTTTAAAGTCAAATTAAAGAGTTAGAATAAAAATTGATCAATTCATTAAAAATAGCAAATGATGAAATGGAAAAAAAAATCACTGAGCAGAATGAATCCTAAAAATTTACAATTGGCCAAATGGATAAGAGGTACAAAACCTAATTGAAGAAAATAGTTTCTTAAAAATTAAAACTGGCGAAATGGAAAAGGAGGTTAAATAAAAACTAAATGAAGAAACTAATTATTTAAAAATTGGAATTGGGCAAGTAGAAACCAATGACTATATGAGGAATCAAGAATCAGTCAAACAAAATTTAAGAACGAAAAAAATAAAAGAACATATAAAATACCTGATTGTAAAAGACAACTGACGTGGAAAATAGATGTAGGAGAGTAATCTAAGAATTATTAGTCTACCAGAAAGTCATGATGAAAAAAGAGCCTGTAGAGTATCTTCCAAATAATTATCAAGGAAAACTGCCCCAAGGTCCTAAAACCACAGGATAAAATAGTCATTGAATGAAGACACCAATCACCTCCTTAAAGAGATCCTAAATTGAAAATGCCAAGGAATAGTGTAGCCAAATTTCAGAGTTATCACGTCAATGAGAAAATACTGGAAAATGTCAAAAAGAAACAATTAAATATCATTGGAACCACAGTGAGGATGACACAACACTTTGAAACTTCTATATTAAAAGATCAGAGGGCTTTGTAATTGATAATCTGTAAGGCAAAGGAGCTTGGATTACAAGCAAGGATCAACTATCCAGTGAAACTGAGCATAATCTTTCAAGGAAGGAGATGGATATTCAATAAAATAAAGGACTATTTTATCCTTGAAAATAAAATCTATTATAATAGAGGGAAAGAAGAGAGGGAGATAAGCATTATTAGTACTTTACTGTCATCATATTTGGCTCAAGGAAGGAACAATATGGTCATTTTAATGTAGAAACCTAAGTTATCTCACAGGCAATAGGAGGGGAAAAGGAAAGAAAAATGAGCGTGTGGTTAGAAGGGAAGAAGTAGTAAGAGAAAAGGGAGAGTGTTTGATAGAAGAGAGGAAAGATTGAGGGAGGTGGTGGTCAAAAGCAAAACTCTTTTGAGGAAGGGAAGAGAGAAGGGAAAAATGAAAGCCTAAAAAATTAGGGAAGCAAGAAATATTCTATCTGACATACTTATGGAGAATGGAGGAATATATGACCAAAGAAGAGATAGAGAACATTATGAAATGCAAAATGAATAATAGTGATTACATTAAATTGAAAATGTTGTTTGCACAAACAAAGCCAATGCAACCAAGATTGGGAGGGAAACAGAAACCTAGAAAAGAATTTTTACAACGAATGTCTGTGATAAAGACCTCATTTTTAAAATATGTAGAGAACTGAGTCAAATTTACAAGAATGTAAGTCATTCCCCTATTGATAAATGTTCAAAGGATATTAACAGACAGTTTTTGGAGGAAGAAATTAAAACTATCTATAGTCATATAAAAAAATGCTCTAAATTACTATTGATCAGAGAGATGCCAATCAAAACAACTCTGAAGTATCACATCATACCTACATAGTGACTAACATGACAAAACAGGAAAAGAAAAATGTTGGAGAGCTGGGAAAGTTGGAATACTAATTCATTGCTGGTGGAGCTGTGAGCTGATCCAACCATTAAGGAGAGCAATTTGGAACTATGCTCAAAGGTCTATAGAAATAACAAACCCTTTGACCCAGCAATACTGCTTCTAAGACTATATCCCAGAGATTATCACAAACATGAAAAAGGCTCACATGAACAAAAATATTTATAGCAGCTCTTTTTGTGATGTCCAAGAGCTGGAAATTGAGAGCCTGCCCATCAATTGAGGAATGGGTATATGAATGCAATGGAATAATATTTTGCTATAAAAATGATAAACAGGCAGACCAGAAAAATCTGGAAAGTTTTATATGAACTTATCTCAGTGAAGTGAGCAGAATTGGGAAAACATTGTTCACAGAAATAGCCATAGTGTGTGATGATTCATTTTAATAACTTTAGCCCTTCTCAGCAATGGAAGGACCTAAACTATGCTAAAGGACTCATGATGAAAAAATGTGATCAACATCCAGAGAAAGGACTATGGAGTTGGAATGCAGAGAGAAAAAGACACTTTTTTTTAAATTTCATTTTGTTTTTTTCATTCTCATGGTTTCTCCACTCTGATATAAATCTTCTATGCATAATGACTAATATGAAAATATTTTTGATAGGAATGTATGTGTACATCCCATATCAGATTTCATGCCATTTTGGGGAGGGAGGAGGAAGGGAGGAAGAGAGGAAGAGCAATCTTAAAACTTATGGAAGTGAATGTTGAAGACTAAAAATATATAAATTTTGGGTGGATAAAGGTGATTATCCTATTATACTCAATCCTGCTTGGAGCACATCTGACTTGTTCAGTTATGAGTACCATATTATAGCAAGGTATAAAACTGTGAGTGTAATGATGGCATTTGGAATTGTTAAGTTCATAGAGATCATCATATATGAGGACTGATCAGAAGAACTACAAATGTTCAACCTTATAAGATATAAATATCTTATAAGGAGACTCCAAGTATTTGAAGGTTGTTGCTGTTTTTGTCAAGTACAATGATGGTTTTGCTTGTTCTCAAAAGGAAGAATTAGGAAAAATTGCTGAAAATTGCAGTGAGGTAAATACAGATTTAAGAAAAAGAAAAAAAAAACTTAACCGGGATTTCAAGTAGATTGGACTGCCTCAAGAGATGGTAAGGTTACCATGATTGAAGTCTTCATGGAAAGACTAGATGTTATTGTTCTGTCATCTCAGACTCTGTGACCCCATTTGTGGTTCTCTTGACAAAAAATACTGGAGTGTATTATCATTTCCTCCTCCAGTTCATTTTATAGATGAGGAACTGAGACAAATAGGTTTAAATGACTTGCCAAGGGTCATATGGCTAGTGAGTGTCTGAGGCCAGATTGGGATTCAGAAAGATAAGTCTTCCAGATGTCAGGCTTGACACTGTGCCACCTACTTGCCCTTTATATGTTGCTTGCTATGTATGTTATTGAGTAGATTTTCATTTATGTACTACCTGATCTATTTAGTCTCTGTAGTTCCTCCCAACTCTGGGACTCTATAAGTGTGTTTCCTCACACCCAAAATTAAGACATCTCATTTACCTGCGTAACAGGGTTAATTTTAGTAAAGGTTCAATAAAATGGTTTTTGTTGTTTTTTTTGGTACTTGTTGCTGCTATTTATTAGATCTCTGGTGACATTCATGCTTCTCTGCACTTTCTCGGGGCCATTTTATATTTCATTACCTATTTCTATGAACAGTTAATTAATGTTATTGACATCTAGCTAGGACTATAAATGCAAATAAAATTACATAGCCCTGATATATAGTATCCCCAACCCAGAGTTTTTTTAAACAAGAAATGAGCAACTGTCCCATTTTGCATTCGGCAGATAGAATAGTTTCTGCTATATTTTTTCCCTTCTCAAATGTTTCCTTAATAGTAGGTTATACCATCTGATGGGCAATTTGCCTTGGTAGCATTCTGTATGTCACATTGCTTCCCCTAACATTAAATAGCTGTGACTAGAAAAAGGCTAATAGAGGTTATACAACTCAATGGAGTGCCTGCCCCCTTTTTACTCTCTATTACACCCATGTCCTCACTCACATCTGCTTCCAAGCTCACTGGGGATATTCTGCATGAAATACAGATATTTATTCTTCACTATACTGTTTATCTTTTCTAATATCAGATTCTCTTCTCTGTAACATTTAGATTTTCATCAAAAATAAAAAAAAGAAGAGAACCAATAATGCTCCATCTCAATTTGCTTATAAATATTAACTCTTACATAAAACTGGAAATTGCTATTTGTGCCAAATCAATAACTAATTCAAATCTTTTCTTAAAGGCATGGATGACCTTTTCATTTTAAGTAGTTTGAGATAGTCTGCAATCTATATAACTCAAAACTCATTTTGTTTAGTACCTGATGCATTTTCATCACCTCCAGGCAATATAATATCACTAACAATAGAAAATGACATTTTTAGAGCATGACCCAAAAGTCTTAGTGAATTTTTACCTTTTAAAGATTGTTTATTAAAATCATTACAGTGTAAAACAATACTAAAACTTTTGGGAAACCATGTATTCCTCTTTAAAATTTGAAGTTTTAATTTATGTTTTTCTTACACTCTCTCACATGGGGCACCTAGTATTTTGAGATGGGCACTTTATGTATTATTATTCATATTTTGTGAATGAAGGAGCTGAGAGTAATGGAAGTTAGTAACTGGAGCATGGTCATTCACCTTATTGTGGTTCAGTAGATTCCTGGCGTCTAATTCTTAGTGATGTTATTGACCAAAACATGCCAATATTGTCCATGGTTTTGTTTTTGCTTTTGTTTTTTGGCAAAGATCTTGGAGTTGTTTGCCATTTCCATCTCTAGTGAATAAGGACATTAAATGACTTGCCCAGGGTCACACAGCTATTGTCTGAGGTCAAATTTGAATCCAGATCTTTTTGATTGGGCCAATTGGGCTCTGTGCACCGAGCCATCTAGCTGCTGTCATTCACCTAATAACCAATAACCAGTTACAAGTCTTAGTGCCTGAGACACGGTGATTGTTTAATAAATGCCTACTGATTGATGGATGAATAAGTGCTAGATATTTCTAGGCCTCAGGAATACAAAGACAGAAAAGGACCTTAACTTCTTAACTCATTATTCAATTCACTAACTACACTATATTGGAAAGGAATTAAATACCACTGCCCTCAAGAAACAGCAGAACAAAGCCACTTTTCTACTATTACATATGTGAGGGGAAGGTCATCCTATGACATTATTTAGATAGCCAATGTCTGCTAATGACTTCTCTACTGCCCAGACTATCATAAGAATTTAATAAATTTTTACTAAATTGAAATGGAAGTATAAATAATAGCAGCAGTAACAAACACTTAACATCACCATCACCACCTACATTTCCAGCAGTGTCATCTTAAATCTTATATACATGATCTGGACATATTTTTGGGGCCATTTACCATAAAATTGTTTAAGTGATTTATAATATTAAAATTATATAGGCTTTATCTATAACTTGGCAGAAAGGGGGCAGGGCCAATATAAATGTATATAGATTACATTTATTGTTACTGTTGTTCTTCAGTAGCTTCAACTGTGTTCACTTCTTCTTGACTCCATTGGAGTTTTCTTGACTAAGATCCTGGAAAGGTTTCCCATTTCCTTTTTCAGGTCACTTTGAAGCAAACACGTTTAAGTGCCCACCCAGCTAGGATCACACAATTAGTAAGCATCCGAGGTTAAATTTGAACTCAGATCTTCCTGATTCCATGCCCAGTGCTCTAACTACTGAACAACCTAGATGCCCTGGATTATATTATCTTATAAAAATTATAAATAAATAATATTGGTGAATGTAATGGGTATGAAAGGAAAATACAATTTAAAGAAAGGAGTGAAACAAGTAGTGGAAAATATGAAGAATCCACCAGAAATTTATATAGTATGCGTTATAAAATGGTCAGGGAATATGCTAAGGTTTTCAAATTAAAAATCCATTGCCAGACAGCCTCTTGTAGGTTGGCTTAAACAATTGGTTTCTGTGACTCTTTGGCTTACTCTAATGGTTTCATGATTTTCATTGAGTTCAACTCTGTTTTATGTAGTTGATATCAAGTCTTTAACACTCTTAATTTCTTATTCCTGAACTACTCCTTTACATTCTTGATTGAAGGAATTAATCATTTTCCCTACCACTTTACTTTCTTTAGACAGTTGCGACGGTCTTTTATCAAGTCTGTGCCCTTTATGCCCCTAGTACTCTATTTCCTATCTTCCCTTAATAGATCCTTTCAGTTGAAATTAGAAAAATAGGGGAATTTTTTTTTCTTTTTTGAAGACAGGGTTTGGTGCCAGTTAAGGGGAAACAAAAGTCTTTTCAGTTTTTTAGGTAAACATTAACTTCCTTGCAACTCTTTCTTCTCAAAATTTTATAGAGTTCATGAGAGATCATTTTGAAATATATTGAACACACACTCAAAATATGTGATTATTTATACCTCGTTAAGACACATTATATAAATTTTTGATTAATTCTTTAGAAACTTTCACTATTTGCTTCCTTCCTTTCCTTACAGTGTATTTCCTGTTTTTCCCTCTTCTATTTATCTACATGATTCATCATTTACATCAGATAATGAGATCAGGATGAGATTCATATGCACTCTATATGTAGTAATGACTGCACAAAGGATGAGTAGATTCAGGAATTCTTTAGAATCCCATATCAAAAACAATCTGTGTGGACTTCTATTGCAATGTTTGCAATTTCCTCTTTTAAACAATCTCAACAATCATATTGTTTCCATTTCAAGAAAAAGCTCTGCCCTATGTATCACATTCAGACAGGGCCAGAAAAATTGTTTCATCCAACTTGAATTCGAAAATGATTAACTTAGACTTATCAACTCATATCCCCTTTGTGGAAAGTATTTTCTCATTCTATATTTTTAAGGAGTTTGGTAGAAATTTTTAACCATGGTATTAAAACTGAGCATGATTCATTAGCTAAAAATGCCAAAGTAACATTGATAAAACACTATTAGAAGTCTAGATTTGCATTCCATATTAGACATTTATTAGTCTGTATCCTACCCATAAGGAGTCCACACATGGTGTAGGAAGTGACTCATTTACCCTCTTGTTGCCTCTGTTTACAAAACTACCAATGACTATTATAATGCTCATACTACTTATCTTGTGAGGTTAATGTGAGGAAATGACTTTGCAAATGGTAAAATATATAAAAGTTTGATTATAGAATCTATTTCATAAAGTCACCATAGCCAAAACATATATCATGTATTGCCTAATCTTCTACTGTAAATCTTCAACCTGGGCTTTCAGAGACCCTGTCTCCCACCTGACACGAACTCATCTACAGGACAGCTGCGAGTATCAGCACCATAAAAATAGCCTGTGCCAGGTCCATGGGTCATATTTGATCCTCTCCAATGAGGTTTGAGGATTCTAGTACCTAACCAGTGAAGGCTTCTTGCCATCATTTTTTTCCATCTTCTTCCTTTTGTACTTTTTTTCCCTCAAGGGACAATAATCAAACTGATATTAACATTATTTCTGTAAAGGCATGCATGGCAATATACTGCACTGGAGCCCTACTTGCAATCCTTATGACTTCTTCAATGAAAGTTATGTTTACCAGTTATTCTACTCCAAAAGAGATGTGCTATATCTCCTTAATAGAATATAGGATGCTTGAGGACACAAGTTATCTCATTTTTATATTTATATTTCCTTTATCCACTTCAGTACCCTAAACATAGTGGGCACTTAATCATTACTTGCTGATTGACATTCAACTTTTACAATCTCACTTATTTGATCTTTTCTCTCTGCTCCCATTTCCTTTGCCACATTCAGTGACTCTATTTCACATGATCATAAATTGAGAGAGAGAAAGAAGTTTGGAAGTCATCAAGTTCAACCTTCCTACTTTGCAGACAGAGATCTATAGCCCAGAGAAGTAAAGTAATTTGCTCAAGGTCACATAAACGGTTAATAGAAGATCCAAGATTTTACCCTAGGTCCTTTGATTCTAAAGCCAGAGTAATTTCTTTTGTTTTACATTTCCTCTTCCACATCCATGAATGCCTTGTAATATAGCCTCTATTTAAATAACTCAACTAAAACTACCTATTCACAGGTTACCACAGGTCACTGAGTTGGTAAATTTAATGTTTTGGGTTTTTTTTGTCTCATGCATCTCAACTTTTTTCACCCTTCCCAAACTTTCTACCCTTTATCCCTATATATTCTCTTTTCTCTTTTCTTCTTATTTTCCTTCTGTCAGATGGATTTTTTTCAGTACCTTTTGCTGATACATCAAGAGTCTATCAGATATGAACTGCAGGTATCCAAGGCCAATTATTGCCCTTGTAAGATGGGTCCTCCTTTGTTTTCACTTTATAATCTTTAACTTAAGAAATTCTGATATTCATATGAATTCTACAATTATTTCTTTGTAGCTGACTGATCTATCTCTATATCGATCATGTATCTATAAGTGTATATATATACACTTATATATATATAATTTGCATATACATGTGTGCATGTGTATAGTATATACACATATAAGTGTATACATTATATAATATATATTACATATAATACACATATGCATATTTCACTAAGAGGATGATGTTGCCCATGACAGAAAGGTGAGGTTATGGATTTAATTTCAGGTATGGTGAGTTTATGGAGCTTATGGGGTTTTCAAGGTAGTTCATTTTACATACATATGTCCAGTTCTAATATCTCTCATGAACTCCAGGCCCTTATGTTTATGTGCCTGTGAAAGTAAGAGCAACAATATCTTGAATTTACCCATTTACCTTTCATCCTTACTCCAAATAAACTGAAACTAGTCAATTATTTCTCAAGTTTTCAGGGAACTGCTCTCATTTGAAATAAAGTGAAGTAACCCTTCTTTCTGATAATAATAAAAAGAAAATCTTTCCAAGAGCAATGACCAATATTTAGGGAAAAAAGATTTCTTTTCCCTCTTGTCTTCCTTCAGAAATAAACTTTCTTTGAACTCTTGAGCTCCTTTTTTTATCCTGGGAGCCTGCAGTGAGATCATTTTGCCTGGATTGTTTCCATTCGATTTCCCCCAGCCTTTTGTCAGGTGAATTATGCCAACTTGACTTTTTAAAAGATCCATAGTGTTTTGAAGTCCAACCAAAATATGCTAGATAATCTAAGTGTTTTTTAAGTATAAGATTAAAACTAAAACAGGATGGTTTACAAAGTATACTAGGAAAAAATGCTAAGAACTCAAATGAGAATCAACTTCTTTTACTGCTATCAATCTCTCCCAAAATCCCTAGAAAATCCCATCAAACTCACATTGTATTTGTCTTCTTTTTCTTTACTATCAACATAAGGTATATTATTGTTTTCCTTTAGAACTCTCGAATTAAGAATAATGAAAAATGTGCATGATTTTTGAATTTTCAGTTTCTCATTTCTTATAGGATATTTGTCTTCCATTGCTTAATATGACAAAACTTGTTCATGAATTTTCTGATTTGGGGGCATATATTTACAGATTTTTGTCTTATTACTAAAAGTGATTAAAATATAATGACAATAATAAATCATGATCTCTTTTATACTATCAAATAGGTTTTGAATCTTTCCCTTTTGTGTTGTCTTGATTTTGTTTGGAAAGAAAACACCTGAGAACATAAAGGAACTAAGATTTTGAGGCCTGCTGCACATCAAATAGCATTTTCTTGAAACTGTGTACCTAAACTATTTGGAAATCAGACTTTATATGAAGAAATAGTAATGGAAATTAAAATTAAATTGGAAGGATTTGCTGGAACAGACTAAATATATATTGAATAAATCAGCAATGTAAGTGACAAAATTTTAAAGAATATAAGAGCTTGAGTTTCACTTTAAGTCAATGACAGTAATATTCCAAAAGAGTTAATTAAATTTAGTGTTTTATGATTAATGAAAAAGAGAGACCCTAAGGAATTCATCAAAAACCAATACAATATACTAACTTTCTTCACCTCTATGAAGACATTATTAGATATATTTGTGTTTATATCTAGGATAAACTTTGTGAGAAAGGAGCAAGCAATCTCCAGTGTCAAAGATAAAATTTGATTCTTGATTTTTTTTTTTATTTTTAACTTCACATTTTTCTCCTTCCAATGAATGGAAAATTCTTTTCAGATTAGAAATGCAGAAAAAAAGAAGCATTCTTTTCCTTCACTTTATTTAAATTCAAGAACTATTGAGCACTTAGTGTGGTCAAAACACTAAAGCAATCTTTAAACTCCATTGCTTTTAAAATTATCCTATTCTTACTTATCTGTTTGCTTTAATTGTCCTAGCAGTATGTAAGTTCCTTGAAGGCAAAGACTATTTTGATTTGTGTGTGTGTGTGTGTGTGTGTGTGTGTTCTTCAGTCAGCACTGTTTCTTGAACAAAGAAGGCATTTAATATATATTAGAATTTGTTACTGAATTCTGTTAGGTACTGGGGGAGACTTCGCTTTCAAGAAACTTACAAACTTGGAGGGAAAAAATGTATACCATTAAACAACAAAATGCCTCAGGACTGTCTTCATTATCCATTCAATTATTCGTTTGTTTCCTTATTCATTTTATTAATTTATTTTTCTTATTTATTACTTAATTTTTTCTTCTTTCTCTTCCTTCTTTCCTCCCTTCCTTCGCTCTTTCTTTCCTTATTTTCTCCCCCTTTCTTTCTCCTCTATCCCTCTCTCTCTCTCTCTTTCTCTCTCTCTCTCTCTCTCTCTCTCTCTCTCTCTCTCTCTCCTTCTCTCTCTCTCTCTTGCTCTCTCTCTCTTTCTCTCTCTCTCTTCCTCTCTTTCTTTCTTCCCCTCTTTCTCTCCTTCCTTCCTTCTGTCTTTTTTATTTTTCTCTCTTGAGCCTGGAGTGTAAGAAGTTGTAGGGAAGTGAAATATGGCTTAGGTGATGATGCTGAGTTAGTGAATTGTCTTAGATATCTTTCCCTAATATGGTTCTCTATAACGCTGTTCACCCTTATAATCCATTCTTTTTATCACCTTACTACTCAAGGATGCAAATATTTAAAACTGGTATCTAAAGAGGCCGTGTTTTTGAAACTGAGGCACATAACTTTACATCCACATACATCTATCTTCAATTATGATGCTTTAGTTTACTGTCAAACTTTGGGAAGAAATGTCTCAGAAAGTGAAACATTAGATACATCTTTTAAAAAAAGATGTAATTTGAATTACTATTTTAGGTACTATTCTAAATCATGTTTTGAAATGTAAATTCATTTTTTGTTATTAATATTTTTATGCTGTAAATAATAGAAACACACACATATATATTATATATATATAGTTTTTTTTTTTTTCAGTTTTAGGTACTGAGACAAGGAGAGTTGACTTTTGCTCAAGATTTTTAATTCTTTAAGCAGACCTAAATGTCTGATGGCACTTTAACTCTCTCTTTCATGGGGGATAAATAATGGTGTCTCTCCAATGAAGAGCTACTATTAGATTTTCTTTCTTATGGTAGATACATAATTCATAAGCAAGTGAGTTATAAAGGCTTCACAAGTAAAAGGATATCATCACCCTCTTGGCTAAAGTATTTTGTGTTACAGTGATTCATCCAAATTTATTTTATATTCAATTTTAAAAGCAATTCTTTATTTTTAAATATGCCATTAGAAAAGTGTCAGGAAAGAGTAGATGGGAGTTACTATAGTGAAAATTCAGAGCTATTTTTTTTTAATATGTCAGAGGTATGAGTATTATTCTTCTTATTTTCACTGAAGAATTTTAAGAAGCATTTTCAAAAAATATTTCTAATAATTTGAAGGTACATGTTAATTAAAGAGAAAATATATAGGCACTCCACTGGATTACCATAGACATCAAGATGTTAAAGATAAATATGAGAATGAATCAAGGGGGCATCATGAAGAGTAATGTACAAGTATGGAAGACTGTAAAAATCTAGCTGCTTCATCCATTTTCATATTTAGTTTATCTTCCCTAGCTATCAAGTAATTAAGGAGTATATTTGATTGTTTCCTCATTAAAAAAATCTCAATATAGCTCTCAATTTATTAAGTAACTCCAGAACCCTCTGCATTTCATCAGGTATTATTTATTGTATTAGTGAACTTGGGGAAAAAAACCGTGACTAATAATAGTCTCTCTCTCTCTCTCTCTCTCTCTCTCTCTCTCTCTCTCTCTCTCTCTCTCTCTCTCTCTCTCTCCTCCCAAGTATACTTCTGAATATACACAGAGCTATACATACGTGCATTATAAAAATAGATCCTTTAATCTCTCTTGAGGTTACTTTTTAATTACATAATTTATTTGCAATGGAATCAATGAAACAGAGATAATTTTTGCTACAGAAAAATTGCAACCATAACTATCTCAACTCTTCATCGTAATGGATGATGACTTATTTTCACTTATGAGAACGTTGTACCACACTATTTGATTTATTCAAGACAACAAATGAAGTATCTTTATAAAAATTCATTTTATCCACTTCAGCACATGAAGATTCGATCATGACAAAGTATCTCTTTATCACCCTTACCCCTGTCTAAGTTTTCTCTAGTCACAAAGGAAAAGAGTATCTTTTGGGATATGTGTGGGTGTGCACACATGCATGAACATTAACGAATATATGTATGAGAGAGCCAGAAAGGCAGAGAGACAGAGACAGGGAGACAGAGAGTTTTAGACACACAGAGATAGAGAGATAAAGAGAAAAACAGGAAGGGGGGAAGAGAGAGAGAGAGAGAGAGAGACAGAGAGAGAGAGAGATCTGGTTTCAAATACCATCTTTGACACATTTATATATACTTGTTATGTGAATCTTTACAAATCATATATATATATATATTGTCCTACTTCGATACTTGAATGTTCTCATTGATATATAAAGTACTTCAAAGAAGATTGCAACCCATTTATGTATTTCCATAAAACTCTTCACAGGAATATATCCTATTGGTTAAAGACCATCCACTTCTTTCTTCCTTTTCTTTTTTACTCTTTTATAGTTTCTACTAAACTGGAACTGCTCTCTAACCTGTGGGTGATGAAAGTCAAACAAAGCAGGCCAGATGGAGGAGAGTCAGTTTAACTTCAAAGTGATGAAAATACTTGCAAGTGGAAGTTCTCTTGAGAAGGAGGGCTTATGGCTTATGACAGGGGTAGAGTTTTTAAACGTGAAAGTCACAAAAAGAAGGGACCCACACAGTCTTTCTTAGGTCTTGAGTAAACAGTTGGCATTTCTGGGGATAATGCAGGAGGTCTGGGTTCACACTATACAAATCTTGAGGTATCAGGAGGGTTCTGCTATACTTCAGAAACAGGGGTTTTCCTCAGATGATCCAGGAGTCCACACCCACAAGTTTGGTAGCTGTGGGAGTAGTCAGAAAGACCTGATGGGGCCCTTAGGAAAAAAAAAAAAAAACTCCTTGCATCAATCTTTGGATCTGAGTTCCTGGTTAGCATAATATGGGTTCTCAGTTGAGTCTCTAAATAACACATAGGGATGGTGTAGTTTCCCAGACACACATAGCTAGGTTCAAACAATGCAATAAATTTTTCTCACAAATCCCACAATTGCATAATTACATTGAGTCAGTTACAGATCAAATTGCTTAGAAATGTTACAGTGGAGTAGTTCTGAGAAGGGAGAATCACATGTCAGCATTGTAATCAAGAAAACTTAAAAACAAACAACATCTTGAAAGAAAAGACCAAAGCAATACAATATCTATCACTAATGTAAACTGTCAAGTGCCCTTTTATTCTAATGACCTATTTTCAATGTTCATTGTATCAGCATATTTTGAGTCCCAGATAGCTAATGTAATTATCTAGTCCTAGAAATCTCTCCTTGAAAAATGGGCTTTATTCTCAGGACAGATCTAAAAGAGACTCTTCTTCTCTGCTTCCAAATCTAGAGGTTCCTAAATAATTCTGCTAGCAATATCATTTAAATTTGTTTTAAATTTGAAACTTCAAAGAATTTCAATTTACATATATTTTGCGGTTTCTTTTGCTGTTTCTATCCTTACATAAATCCTGTAACTGAAATAAGAATTTTTTTAAAAAAAATTATGAGCTATTTTTTCTATTTATTAGCCAGTACCATATAGTTTTGACAACTACTGCCTTATAATAGCATTTAAGATTCAATGCTATTAAACCTCTTTCCTTTATATTTTTTTCGCTAGCTCTTTTGCTACTCCTGATTTTTGGTTCTTCATTTTTATTATATTGGCCCTGCCTACCCTTGAATAATTCAGATTTCTCCAACTATTTAAATCTTATATAGTTCCTGAGTTTGTCTTGGTAAATATATTTACAAGTGGTTTATTCCACCTAAGTTTATTTTATTTTATTTTTGAGGGTCTTAGTTCATCATTTATTATTTAACTTCAAGAACAGGTTATGAAAGGGGTTAAGTGGCACATGCAAAACAGAGAGTTCAAGGTGGAGTCCCAGCGGAAAGGAAAGAAAAGAAGAGACAGGCAGATAAGAACCTCTCATCTGTGTCTGCTCTAGATGGGATCAATACTGATTTCTGAGGCTTAGTCCAGGGCATACAATGAAGCACACGAAAAGATGAGGTTCAAGGGGGTACAAGCTAAGGAAAACATGAAGGGGTGGCCAAAGATACACATCTAACTAAAGGTGGGGGCTGGTTTCTCCTCGGATCAGTAGTACTGTCCTTTTAGGAATTGATGTATAGAGTTAAGTTCCATCCCACTTATTTCAGCTCTTATAAAAAATTCTTGTAAAGTCTTCATGTGAAAAAATTCTTTCATTATCCCTCTAACTTTTTGTACTTTGCTTCTAGTTTCTTTGAATATGCATCCAACTTTTAGGCTGCCTGCTTAAGAGTTGCTACTTGCTCCTCATTTAAAGTGATCTGATTCAGACAAGGTTGAAATGCTACAATTTCTGGTTTAAATCCTTTATGTTTCTACCTATGGTTACTCTGATATATTGCATTCTTAGATTCTTGAAACTAGTCAGTTTGTTTATATTGTCCAGAAGTTTCTAGTCTTCATCAGTGGTTGTCAGCTCACTTGTCAGGTATGTAGCCATTTTGGAGAATATTTTCTGACACAGTCCCATGATGTATACCTCTGCGGGATCCATGGCCTTCTTGGCTGTCTTCTCCAAAGTTTCATGAAGGTTGGGGACAGGAGGAAGGAGAATGAATGGAGGGAAGAATGGGGTGGAAAGGAGAGGAGAGGAAATAGGAGGGAGGAGAAGAGGGGAGGGGGAGAAAGGGGAGAAGGAAGGGGAGAAAAAGGGAAGGGTGAAAAGTCTAAGGAGATCTAGAGTTATTTGAAATGGTACATCTTTTACTATCTCTTCTTGCAGTGTTTAGCTTGGGATATATAGGAAGGCTGAAAATTTTATTATCTCGTTCCCTACTTTGATGTCTTCTATTTCTTTTTCTTATTTTATTGCTAAGATTTCCAATACAATATTGAACAATATAAATGACAGCATCCATGCTTGATTCTTTAAAAATATATATGTATACATGTATATGTAAATATATGTTTAATTTACTTGTTTTTCAGTTATCCACATTCATTTCCACAAGAATTAGAATTCCAAATTTTCTCCCCATCTCTCCCCACCACACACCCCAGGATCAGATGTACCCCATCAATGCCTTATTCCCTCCCACCAACCCCTTTCTTCTGCCACCCTCCCTTCTATTTTCTCATAGGGCAAAAAAAATTTCAGTACCCCATTTCCTATACATCTTATGTCCCATTTACAATTTTCAACATTCATTTTTAAAACTTTGAATTCCATATCTTCTCCCTCCTCACCTGTCCTCATTGAGAAAGCAAGGAATTCAATATAGGTCATACATGTGCAGCCATGCAAAACACTTCCATAATAGATTAACCACATTTCCCCCTGTTCTGCCTTGCCCTTCATTTATTCCATTCTCTCCTGTGACCTGTCCTCCCACAATAATGTTTGCTTGTGATAATTCCTTTCCCCAATTTGCTGTCCTTTTTACTATCTTCCTTCTCCTATCCCCTTCCCCCTTGCCTTCTTGAAGGATAAAAGAGATTTCCATATCCCATTGAGCATGTGTTATTCCCTACTTAAGCCAAATTCCATGAGAATAAAGCTCACTTATTCCCTTTCATCTACCTCCTCTTTCCATCCATTTTAAAAGCTCTTTCTTGACTCTTTTATGTGAGATGATTTGCTGTATTCTACCTCTCCTTTTCTTTTACTCCTAGTACATTCCACTCAGCAGTAAATTTTAAATTTTATTTTTTTAGGTATTCTACCTTCATATTCAATTCACCCTGTTCTCCTCTCTCCTTCTGTCCCTCTCTCTCTCTCTGTCTCTCTCTGTGTGCATGCGTATATATATGTACACATTATATACACACAAATACACCTGTATACATATACATAGAAACAAATATATATAGCCATACACACATACACACCACACACACACACACATGCAGGTAAATATATACATATATATATGCATATTCTGTCTAACTACTCTAATACTAAAAAAGATCTCATGAGTAACAAATAGTGTCTTTCCATGTAGGAATGTGAACAGTTCAATTTTAAGGAGTTTCTTATGCTTCTTTTACCTGTTTACCTTTTCATGTTTCTTGATTCTTGTATTTGAAAGGCAAATTTTCTGTTCAACTCAGATTTTTCAAACAATAATGGTTGGAAGTCCTCTACTTCATTGTCATTCCATTTTTTCCCCAAAATATTATACTCAGTTTTACTGGGTAGGTGATTCTTGGTTTTAATCCTAGCTCTTTTGACCTCTGGAATATTCCAAGCCCTTCCATCTGTTAATGTAGAAGTTGCTAGATCTTGTGTTATCCTGATCGTATTTTCACAATACTCAAATTGTTTCTTTATGGTTGTTTGCAATATTTTCTCCTGACCTAAGAATTTTGCAACTTTGCTACAATAGTCCCAGGAGTTTTCCTTTTGGGGTCTATTTCAGGAAGTGATCACTGAATTATTTCTTTTTCAGTTTTACCCTCTGGTTCTAGACTGTCAGGGCAGTTCTCCTTGATAATTTCTTTCAAGATGAAGTACAGGCTCTCTTTTTGATCATGGTTTTAAGCTAGACAAATGATTATTTTGAATTAGCTCTCCTGGATCTATTTTCCAGGTCAACTGTTTATTCAGTGAGCTATTTGACATTGTCTTCTATTTTTTCATTGTTTTGGTTATGTTTTGCAATTTCTTGATTTCTCATAAAGTCATTATCTTCCATCTGCTCCATTCTAATATTTAAAGAATTATTTTCTTCAGGGAGAAAATATTGGACCTCCTTTTCCATTTGTTCAGTTTTGCTTTTTAGGACATACTTCACCTCATTGACTTTTCGGACCACTTTTTTTTTTCATTTGGCTTAATCTCTTTTTAAAGGTTTTATTTTCTTCAGCAATTTTTGGGTCTCCTTTATCAAGACGTTGACTCTTTTTTCAGGATATTCCTGCATCATTTTCATTTCTCTTCCCAATTTTTCCTCAACCTCTCTTACTTTATTTTCAGAAATCCTTTTTATGCTCTTTCATGGCCTGAGACCAATTTTTTGGGGAGGGAGTCTTTGGATGTAGGAGCCTTGATCTTGCTATCTTCCTTTAGCTGTATGTTTTTATTTTCCTCATCTGAAAGAGTGGAAGAATATACCTTTTCCCAGAGAAAGTAACATTCTATAGTCTTATTTTTCCCTGTATTGGGCATTGCCCCAGCCAACAACTGGACTTTTGAATCTGTTGTCAAGTGGAGGTTTTAACTACCCCAGACTTCAGAGATTTTGCGCAGCTGTTCTCTGAGATATCCCTAGGGACCCATAAGTTTTCAGTTTTTCCAAAGTGGCATAATTAAAAGAGAATTCTGGCTTGTGCTGTGGTCTATGAGCAACCATAAGCACTCTCCCTCCACAATTGCTACTAGCTCCACCATGCTAGCACTCCTCCTCACTCCAGGACCACCACTTAGGACTGAGATCTAGACCAGCAGCTTGATTCCTCCATTGTCTAAAGGCTGAGGTGAAAGAACTTCCTCACTGAACGTTGAAGCTGTCTTTGATATTTGTCTGAAAACCACAGCAGTTACCAGTGAGTTAGTGCCCTAGAGGCTGCTACAGTACTATCTGTGTCAGTGTGGCCCATTGTGGGCTCTGCTGCATGCCTGGTGTGATAGACCCTTCTTGGCTTTCCAGGCTGTCATGGACTGGAAATCTGTTTTTCTCTGTCATTTTGTGGCTTCTGCTGCTCTAGAATTTTTTTTTTTAAATCATTTTTAACAGGTATTTTAAGAGCTTCAGGGGGAGAGCTTGAGAAGATCCGTGATTCTACTCCACCATTTTGGCTCTGCCCCCAACATCCTTTTATCACACCTGATCTTGCTAGGAAAGCTTTGAGCTTGGAAATAGCACAATGGGGAAATAAATTCAGGAGGATTCTATGTAGGTCATGCCTAAGTCATCACCAAAACTTTCCCCATGCCCAGATATTCACCTTTAGCAGTTCCCAGATTGCAGCACATGACAGTTTCTTCTTTTGGCTTCGATAATTCCAATAACTACCCCTGCAACCAAAGCTCAAAACAATAGTAAATTAAAGTTCCAGGAATATTTTTAACTTAAAGAGTGAAATTTCACTACTCAAAAATGAGGGCTTAAATATCTTTCCTGATATTTTTCTAACAGCTTCATCAATCCTTTACTTACAAATTAAAACTTCCACATACTGGGGCTTCAGATATACAGCAAATACCTGATAATTTACTTTTCATTAATATGTTGAAACTACATCTTTAACCACCTTATACACTTATATAATAACTGAAAATTTTCAAATGAAAATTCACTATTCTAGTAAAATTATTAGTAGAAATAGTATCTGTTTATAATAACATATGCCTCATTAAATACTTAACCACTTTCAAATATTTATTTTTCTCACATACTTTTAAAAATCCAATTCATTTAATGAAAATAAATGTTAGGGAAGGTGGCCTAGCCATACTAAATCTTAAACTGTATTATAAAGGAGTAATCATCAAAACTACTTGGTACTGGATAAGAAATAGAATGGAAGATCAGTGGAATAGGTTAGGTACACAAGACATAGTAATCAATGCCTATGGTAATTTACTATTTGATAAACCCAAAGACTCTGGCTTCTGGGATACAAAGTCACTATTTGCCAAAAATTCCTTGGGAAAACTGGAAAATAGCATGACAGAAACTGGGCATAGACCAATATCTTGCACTGTTTACCAAAATAAAGTCAAAATGGGTTAACAATTTAGATATAAAGGATGATACTATAAGCAACATGAGAGAGCAAGGAATAGTTTTCTTGTCAGATTTATGCAGAATGGATGCATTTATGACCAAACAAGAGAAAGAGAACATTATGAAATGAAAAATGGATAATTTTGACTACATTAAATAGAAAAGTTTTTGTACAAACAAGGTCAATGAAACCAAGATTAGGAGGGAAGCAGAAATGTGGGAACAAATTTTTATGTGTCTCTGATAAAGGTCTCATTTCTGAAATATATAGAGAATTGAGTCAAATTTATAAGAATACAAGTCATTTCCCAATTGGGAAATGGTCCAAGGATATGATCAGGCAGTTTTCAGAAGAAGAAATTAATGACACTTATATTTACATGGAAAAGTGTTCTAAATCACTATTGATTAAAGAGAGACTAATCAAAACAACTCAGGTACTACATCACACCTGTCAGATTGGCTAACATAAAAAAACAGGAAAATTATAAATGCTAGATAAGATGTAGGAAAATTGGAACACTAATACATTGTTGATGGAGTTGTGAACTGATCCAACATTTTGTAGAGCAATTTGAAACTATGCCCAAAGAGCTATGAAAACGAGCATACCTTTTGACTCAGCAATACCACTTTTAGGACTGTATCCCAAAGAGATCACACAAACAGGCAAAGGACTCACATGTACAAAAATATTTATAGCAATTCTTTCTATGTTGGCCAAGAACTAGAAATCAAGAGAATGTCCATCAATTGGGGTATGGCTAAACAAGCTGTGGTATGTAAATATAATGGAATAATATTGTGCTATAAGAAATTATGAGCAAGTATACTTCAGAAAAACCTGAAAGACTTGCATGAATTGATCCTGAGTCAGAGGAGCAGAACCTGTAAAATATTATACACATTTACAGACACATTGTGTGATGATTGATGTTGATTGACTTGGCTCTTCTTAGCAATGCAAGTTTCTAAGACAACTCCAAAAGACTCATGAAGGAAATTGCTATCCACCTCCAGAGAAAGAGATATGGAGACTGAATGCAGATTGAAGTATACTATTTCCTCTCCCTTTTATTTTGTTTCTTCTTTCTCATAGCCATTTCATTGGTTCTGATTCCTCTTTGCAACATGACTAATGTGAAAATATGTAAAGGGGAGAGGAAAAACTTGGAACTCAAACAAGAAAAAGGTCAATTCACAATCTACTACCCTGTGAATTAAAAAGTTGTTTTTCTATTAATATTTCTGTTACAACAGTCTCTCGTGTTTCATAATGTAAGAAAATTTAAGAATACAACAAGATAAATCATATGTTTAAAACATAAACAAAATTTCAGATGACATTAATTTCATTTCCAAATTATCCCATATAAAAATCATTAATATTATTATCTTTGACATCTTAAAACCACTTTAGAGTTATCAGGTATGAAACAATGACTTTCAGTTAAAGAAATAATAAAAGGTTTAGCATATGTCAGCCACTGTATTAAGCAGTTTCCAAATATCATATTGCTTTGATGCTCACAACAACTCTGAGAGACAGGTGCCATTATTATTTTTCTTTTCACAGATCAGGAAACTTGGGTAAACAGAGAAAACATAACTTGCCTAACATTATAAAGCTAATAAATTGCTGCAACCAGAGCAGAGAAGGGTGGGTTCACCAAGAGTAGAGGCTGGTTGACCCCACCTCACTCCACCTCCTACTGTCTTGCTATGTGCTTCCAGTGGCACCAGGACCTCCCCTGGTAGCAACTGTTCAGGGCCTGCTGAGGGCTGGGCCTACATGGGAGACACTAATTGGGCTTTGGGGTGTGTGGCAGAATCCTAGGGCCTGAAGTGGCAGAGCAGATACTGACTCTGGGGGTTGAACCCCCTGAAAGCTATAGATTTGGGGGCTAGGTGCTACTACGATTTGGGCCACTTGCAGCTGCTGGGGCAGGGTGAGCAGGTTGTACGGCATCTTGGTTATGCCTCCAGGCTTTCTTAGAGGGGTGGGTTGCAGGATGCCCAGGGACATAAAGACATTGGGACCACTGCCAGTGAGGGGTGAACTGCAGCTGCTGCTCCCCTCCCCTTCCACCACATGGGCTCTAGGGATTGCACAGCTGGAGGAGCAGAACATAATTCAAGTCTCCCCACACTTTTCCAGAATGTTTTTCAGCATCTGTATTTGGAAATCAAATCTGGAATGAAAGGGATTAACAGGCAGAGGGATAGGACCTTTGACTTGGGAAAGTTACAGGGGATCAAGACTTGTTAGCAGTCCCCACAACTGAGATATTCATGACTCCAGGGAAAGGGAGTTGGGAAGGCAGAGAGGTTAAACATCGAGAGTATGGCACCAGTGTTAACAAGGGCAGATACATCTTACCTTTGTATGAGCACTGAGATATTTCCAACAGGAGTCATGGGGATTACAGGCATATTCTGAATATCCTCTTCCTTGAGCTACCCCTTCTCTTTCCATTCCTCCCCAGAACTGCTGTGTGCCTGGGGTTGTGGGGATGGTCCCTCAATACTTTCCATTTTTCAACATCTACCATAGCCCTCATTCTGCATTCTATCTTCTAGTGGCCAGGTTTTTCTGTTTTGTTTTACAGTAGAGGACTCCTAGCTTGTATCTCTTGTTGATTAAAGGAACCATACTTTCCTAATGGCGCAGGAAGGACTCATGGAGAGATGGGCTGTTGTAATTGTAGAGGGCTTGCAAAGAAGCTTTTCTTTTTAGCATTTCTAAGTTCTTTCTTTCTAATTTCGTCTCCCTCCACTACAGTGATTGCCTGCTGAGTTGTGATCTCCAGGAGGAACCCAGTGATAGAATTTTGCCAAGCAGAAACAGTTAGCTTAATTTGTTTAGAGACAAGTGGGTGAAGGTTATTAACAAAATAAGATAAAAACTGAAATGTCAAGGAAGGGTTAACAATGGGTTACTATCAGAAACAAGCCTTTAACCTTTTATTTTTTTTTCCTTTTTTCACTCTGGGATACCTTCCTAACTAGTTGCCTTTCTTTCATGCCCTCAAACAATGAAGCTGTTAATTTTGTCATGTGCTATAAAAATGTTTTTATACAATTTAATCTTTATTTTTCCTTGAAACAAATTCTATAAGTCATACCCCAAAACTTGCTAGGATATTTCAGAAAGGAGTGAGTTCCTGGAATTATCCAAAGTCTCAGTAGTTCTCCCCTGTAATCTTAAAATGATTAATCTTCAACCTCCTTAATCTGCTTAAATGTTCTTAGTAATTCAACAAACTTTGATTATCTGATTTTGTTTCTGTAATTATCATATGGCTAAAGCTGAAATGACAGCAGGGATGTGGGGTGTGTTACAGACTGTTTTTTCTTATTACCTAATTTCCCAGGGAAAATCTCAAATGGTGGGGGTGGGGTTAGTCCTGCTTACTGGACAGCTGTATCAACTATGAAAGTTCATAAATCTTTCTCAGTGCTCTAAGCTTTCTGGTTACAGCTCTTAGAAGTTTTTCATTTTAAATCTTTCAGGGTAACAGAATCAAGCTCCCAACACAAATATAGTGCAGACATTTTACATTTAACAAAGACAGAAACAAAATGATAAGACAGATCAAGCAGAACCAGTTTGACTGAGGCACACAAATACAAAGAGGTCGATTAACAGAGGTATGCAGTTAAGAAAGGATATCTTTACCAGAGAGACCCAAGATGATGGGGTCATGAGAGGGGCCCTGGTGTTTTACTCACAAAGAATGCCAAGCTCAACCAAGGCAGAGCTTGGAGGGTTGAAACAGGAACCGGGTGCACTCACCAGATGAGGAGAGGTAGGGAATGCCTCTGGAGAAATCTCTGGGTGATACCTCATCCATTCCCACTGGAACAAGAGTCCATTGACGCAGTTCTGTCTCCAGTCCTACTTATAATACCAATTAAAATGTCAACCAGAACTGAACATGTCTCTAACCTGTGGGTGGCCAGAGTCAAATAAAGGAGTTCCGATACAGGAGAATCAGGAATCCAATGGAAATTTGATTTCAAAGTGAGGCAAATGTTTGCAAGTGAATGTTCTCCTGAGTAGGATTGTTTATGGTTTGTGACGGGGGCAGGACTTTTGTACATGAAAATGACAAAAAGACAGGTTCCAACACAGTCACTCTGAGATCTTGAATAAACTCCCATGGTTGGTATTTGGGACAAAACAGGAGTTCTTGAGTCTGTGGGAACAGTCTGTAAGTTATTAGAATCATTGAGCCTTGTGATTATTTCACGTTGTTAGTCACCGAAGCTTGTGATTGTTCAGTGAGTATAGAACCAGAGTAGTGTGACTGGAACAGACGTAAAGGACCTGATTCGGTTCACTTGCATGTCAGAATTTATCACTTTCACAGCATCATGTCAGCAATAGTACCCATCCCCCTAGGATCTGATGGCAAATAGGAATCAAAGCACTTCAAATTTATGTGATTTTTGCCACAGGGTGAGATCATCCAGAGGGTAGGTACAAAAGATTGTTGTTATGCCAAGCTCAGGGCACAGCTTGCTTTCTGGGCCTTAGCTCTGGAAAACAGAGTGTCTCCTAATATCTTGACAGTGGGTATCAGTGAAACATACTATTAACCAATTTAGACTTAATTCTCCCTATAGGACCAGGCCATTCCCTTTTACATTCATAAATATCCTTAATTATATGCTAGTGACATTTCTCACATACAAATCTACTTATAATGGCTGTATGTCTTTCCATTGCCTGCCTTTTGAATCATCTCCAGTGTTGATTCTTCTGTGATCTTTGGGTTCTATAAGTTGTATCCATATAGCAACATTGCAATGTTGGTATAAAGAAGGCAGATCATGAGATCAAATAATTTGCCTTTGTTTAAAGTGATTTTGAAGTCATTAATAGGAAATATTCTTCTCTTTCTACTTGACTCTGGACCTAACTCATTATGTACTTATAAAATATCTGAGAAAAAATACACACACACACACACACATATACACATACATAGGCACATATACATATGCATACATACTTATGTACACATACATGCACAATGCATTGCCTTTCCATCTGTATGCCATAATCTGGGCAATATGAAAGTATTTCAGGTTGCATACATATAATAACAAAGAAAAGGAACCAATATGGATTTAGGTCATTGAGGACAAGTTAATTTCCTGTTATCTTATCACGTGATGGTTGATTGGTTATGTTAAACATCATCATAGCTGATAATCAAAGAGTAGATAATTTCAGTTGTTGAAATAGCTAAAATTGTTGGGACTGAATTCAGGAGCAATCCATAAGCATCGAACAGCAGTCAGCATGAAATCAGTTGATTTAAACTTGCATAATGGTTATAGATACAATGGATTATGAGTCAGGGACCTGAGATCCAAACTCTTATATTTGCATGTAAACACTCAAATGTGTGTGTATATACATAGTTATGTATATATACACACCTACATATACATAAATATGTACAAAAATATACACATTAGAAATATGTTATTAGATATGTATATATGTTATATATATATGTATGTTTGTACATACATGTGTGTATATCACTTATCCACAGGGGAATGGCAATCAGTATACACACACATATATATCCATACATATGTGTCTGTTTGTATGTGTATATATGCATGCATGTATATACATATATCAATGTGTGTGTATATACATGCATGCATGCATGCATATGACATTCCCCAGTAGATAAGCAATCAAAAGATATGAACAAGCAATACTCAAGAGAGGAACTATAAACTATTTATAATATGAAAAACTTACTTCAAAATTGACACAAGGAGAATTGAAAAATGAAAACAACTCTGAGGTTTCATCTCAGATTGAAAATAGGCGAAGATGGTGTATCAGTAAGCACTCCAACATTCAGAGGGGGGCCTCCTATCATAGGCTCTTTGATCTGCCCTTCAAAAGGAAAGACAACTTTTGAAGGATCAACAGTCCTCTCCAATCAAACACATATATCATTCACTAATAGAGAAACACAGAAGAAAAGAAACAAAGACCAACACTCTGGCTTCCAACTGTCTGACCATTATATATGTACATAGCCACCAGAGAGGGAAGTACCAACATCTGGGCTTTCAAAGCCATGGGGCTGGCCAGTGGATTCCCAGAATCTCATCAGGCACACAAATCTTCTCCTCATGACCCAGGGCCTCAGCAGAAAATCAACAAAAGGCATGAGTCTTCCCAGAAATCTTCTCCAATCAAACTCCCTTTAATGGGCAGGCCCATTAATGGGTGGGGAAAGATCTTTACATTAAGAAGCAAAATTCTATTAACAATAAGCAAAAAAGCACTATCAATACCAATGATTTTTTTTTTTAAAATAGCTCATGTTGGAAGAGATGGAACAATAGGAAAGTGAATGCATTTTTAGTGAAAATTTAAAATGGTACAACAATCATGGGAAGCAATTTGGAATTACGTGAATAAAGCGACTAAAACTCTTTGAACCAGAGATTCTATTACCTTCCTCTTACCCCCAAAGAACTTATCTTTAAAAAGTCCCCATATGCCCCATAATATTTATATTAATACTGTTTGTGATAACGAAGATTTGGAAGCAAAGTTACTACTAATAAATGGGGAAATGGTTAAACAAATTGCATATCAATATCACAGAATATTACTGTTCAGTAAGAAATGATATATATAAGGAATAGTGATTCACAGTGAAGCAAGCAGTACATATTAAAAAACAAAAAGTTAATGCAAGAAAATTATAGCAATCAAGTTTGACTTGATGAAAATGGCAAAGGATACCCCTATCCCATGACATAAGTTTTGGGACTTTTTCAATGTATTTATCGGTTGTGTTGCTTTTTTTTCTATGAGATGGCTCTGTGGAAGGGAAAGGAGGAAGGAGGAAGATACTGGGGTTAACTATGATGATGTGAAGAGAAGACCAATAAAAATTCATTTTTTAAAAATAATAAACTTTAGACTTTGGACTAGTTTAATCATCTGACATCCTCTGTGGTTATAAAATTAATTCTATCATCTTAAGAATGCTCCTTACCTTGGAAAGATAGTGTTTTTAACCAGGTTGTTTCATTGTTTTGCTGCTTGATCAATAAGGCAGTTTTTTTTTGCTCCATTTAGGTTTGTAAATTAGAAATGTTTATGAAATTACCACCAACTACCAGAACACACTGTATGTATAAATTTAAAATGAATATTATCTCAGGAATCTTGTTTGTCTTTCCTCATTGGGTCTACCCTCTATGTAGGCTTCACTCTGAAGTCTGTCTAGCAATATATCTCAGTATATACTAATCAACTCACTGATGCTTCCTCAATTAACTAGTCATTAAAAAAAATCCTTAACACTATATCCATTCATCCTACAATCAATGAACAGGCCTTTACTGAGCACACACTATGTGCTAGACACCCCTTCTCTTCCCTTTTCACACCTAGAAGCATGAGCAAACCCTCAAATGTTTTTCAGACACTGTCACACAAGTAAATACAAAATATAAAATTCGAGGTAAAATGGGCACAAGCTTAGTGAGCACATCTTTTCAATGGATAAACACATAGATTACAGTTGCTGTAAATCTTTTGCTTCTTGTAGAATGCTCAAGAATTCTCCCTTTCCTTCTCTCTTTCTTTACTCAAAATGTTTACATTGACCTATTCCTATGAACAAAGTATTGACTACCTGTTACCATTTTGATAGAGACATACGCACATACTACATTTTTACACATTGATGTGTGTGTGTGTGTGTGTGTATAAAATGTGTCTTTTTTCTGTTGGGTAGAAATTGATATCTTAATGTCATTTTCCTTTCAATTGAGCATCTTACCACAGAGCTATTAAGAATTTTCTATTTTTCCCTCTGCTTTTTCCACCTAGAAGAAACTAAGTGGTGAAGTAGATAACAATGTGATATTAAATCTAAAACCATTAATAATTTCTGATTAAAGGACTGATGATTTCTTTTCTTAATTTGATTATGTGATCACTGGATGCATATCATATATATATATGTATATATAAATTCACATATACATTTATATAATTTACATCATAAATACTCAATATATTATTGTTTCACATTTTATTTTAATGCACTTTTATAGCAATATTAATTCCACTTGTGTTTTTTTTTATGTTTTGACAATAAGAGAGTAAATTTTATACAAATTTTTCCTTTTGAATCAATTAAAATCTGCATTTATTCTAAGTAGCCCATTTTAAAACTTCTGCTTTGTCATCTGTCCTGGGTTTTCTATTCTTCCTTTATATTGAGAGTTAACCTCTTGCATTTTGCATGATTTAGAATCATTAGGTTGTCTTTTATACATTTATTTTATCATTTTATTCTCAAAGGGGCTATGGAAAAAATGTTTTTTGTATCTATATAGTTATATTGAGTTTTTTCCAAGGCAAATGAAAGGCTTCCCTAAGGGATTACCCTGTAACCTTCCACTTCCTTTTCTTGGTATTTTCATTTTTTCTCTTCATCATCCTGACATCTTCAGTGAATTTGACAATATAATTCTCTGAAGATTCTCTTATTTCACAATTATCTGATTTCTGTTGACTCTTTTAAATACTTATCTTGCTTGAGAGGCTTATTTATCTTTTGAAGACTTCTTGAAGTGTATATATTTCTCTACAAACTTTTCAAAGTCTGATTACTTCTCCAATATTCATCTCTTGTCTTTGTACGTCATTTTGAGTTTTTCTGGGTAGATAATTCTTGATTCATGACTCATGCTTCCTAATTTTATGTGTTGCATTCCAAATTCTCCAGTCCTTCACTGCCCATCTTGAAAAGTCTGCTGTGATCCTAATTATTGTTCCTTGGAAAGTGATTTTTTTTCACTTTTTTTGTAACATTTTACTTTTTAGTGATTAATTGAACCTTAACTTTGATGTTTCTAAGCATGATAAATATTAATGCATCTTTGATCCACAGAGGAATTCTCAGAAGCCAACCCCTTTCATTTTCCAAATAAAGAAACAAAGGAACAAAGAGATTAAGTGACTTCCCAAAGTCATTAAATGATTGCCAGGGGCAGGATTTGAACCCAATTCTTCTTTTCATCATGAGTATCTTTAACCTCTTAATAATTCAGGCAACTAGGTGTTGCAAAGTATAGATCTTCCTGGGTTGGAGTCTGTTTTAAGAGAAACACCTATATCAATTAAATAACAGGCCCAAATTATGAACTAAATGAGTAATGAATAAACACACACATACATATAAAATCAAATAAATGTGCAAATGATTAAATGGACTAAGTACATAAAAGGACAGAGATAAGTAAGTAAATATCTATTTCAAAATATCTTTCATGATTTCTTTTTCAGTTTCATGATTTCTTATATATTAACTAATTCAGTTGCACTGTGCATGTATGTATGCATTTAAATTGAATCAATATTCTTCATTTCTGTTCTCATTTTCATATTGGTCTTAAAATTTATTTTTTGAAAGTAACTCCTAGTCGTTCTCTCATTTTTTTGTTATTTAGGAGACTAAATTCCTTCCTAGTACTTTCCCACAATGTTGGATCAGTCGTGTTAAATTAGGCTATTTGACCAGGAAGTATGATATTTACATTATGGAAATATATCAATTCTTTTAACCCCTTTAGATAAACAAAAGAAACTGTACAAAAACGTGGTTATCAGAAAATAACTGAAGACTAGGTTGGGAGTGAAGAGGATGTGGTAAAGTGTTAACTTTCCACTCCAAAATACAATAAATAGAAACTATTTCCTTGAATGAGAGATAATTATCTTGACTTATTTCCAGTTTTAAAAACTGTTTCTTCCTTTTTTGCTTCATTTTAATTTTATATTTGAATTATGATGCTGGAATGTCATCTCTGTATTTGCTAAATGAAAATGTGACAGCATCCATGTTTTAGGTCAATTTAATAAGATCTACCTCAATACCAATAAAACTCCACAAACCATGGCTATGTTTTAGCATTTTAAGGGTGCTCCATTACTCAGAATATGAAAACACGTGGCAAAGCACAATTAATCCATCTTAAGCACCTTAGTTTATAAAATAGAAGCTCCTCTTTCATAGAAAGGTAGTCCTAGTGACTTGAAAATGGAAACGACAACTCCTCCAGCCTTCAAGTTGGTACATAATCTGAAAGAACACACTAGTCTAATCAGTATTCTAAACTCTCCCCTTTATAACAAGAACAACATAGGTCATGTTCAGACGTTTCATTAATGTAGATCAACGCTCCAGTTTTATGATAGCTTTTCATTTATATCTCAGGCAAGATTCCAGAGCCAGAAGCACTTCCACTTTGTCTAGGCTTTTCTGCATCCCACTGATTTTTTTTTTAATTCACTGGTGACATAAAACCTCTGGTAGCTATCAGTGGAAAGCTGACAGCTGCATCTGCAAAGAGTTTTTCAAACATCAATGAGCTGACACAAATATCTGCACTCACTTCACCTTAAGCAGAACAGTGAAGCTTACAAAATCAATTTTTAATAGAAACTTTCATTAGAAAATGATGTAAAGTCATCACAATAGGAGACAATATCCTATGTCAAACAGAAGAGATTAAACTATTAAACCAGTTTACAACCAGATAATGCCAAGAAGGGCAAGAAAAGTCACACAATTTCTTACATCATACCTTAAAATTTTCCCTCATTTTCACAGAGGACATATTATTTAAATATACTAATGTTCAATATTCTTGGTGTGACTGGATACAAAATTTAGGAAATTTCAAGTTACATGAAGTAATGGTTTTACAAAAGGTAAAATTATTTAAATATTAATTTTATTTTCAATAGATTTGCAATAACATAAGAATTAAGCCCTGATTTCTAGAATATTTAAATATTCATATTTCTCTGCAGCATGTGTATAATTCACAAATATCCATGCACACAAACACACATAGTGTGTTAAATACAGAGTTATCTTTGAAAGCCAGAAGACCCAGGTGCTATACCTATCTCTGACACAAGCAGCCTATATAACCTTGAATGAGTCACTTCTTAATCTTTCAGTACTCCAGGCAACTCTCTAAGGCTAAACTTTGCAGGGAATGTGCCAAGCAGTATTGATAAAGGGAATTCTCATTTGTAATGAAATCACAATCTAATTCTTCTTCTCATCATTCAAACGCTCCAAATAAGATGCTATTGAAATTCTTAGATATTGGTTTGTTGTTTTTTTCTAGGTCATGATGGAGTAATCCAGGGGAAAGAAGCCAAGTGGGAAGTAAAGACACGACTGACCTGGGATCCCTCCATCAATGGAATTTCTGGGAGGTTACTGATAAAAGAGAACATGTTAAATTAGACTTTGAAAATAGAAATATAGTGAAGAGAATGTGCAAAGTAATAGTTGCACTGTATTCTTCTCTTGAAAAATTCATTTGAAATATTTTGTCATGCAAGTCAAAGTATTTTAATACTTTTCCTGGAGAATATCCTGAGAAAGGTAATCATTTTATATTAACTGATAATTGTAAGCCTGAAAAAAGAATAGACATTCAATTATTTGAAGATTATCATATGAAAGATGAATTTGTTGTGTTCTGTATGACTCCAGAGGATGAACTAGTGTGTTCATCCTTCGTTGCCAAAGAAGACCATGCCATCAGAGAAATAAAGACATGACTTGCACTTGATTTTGTTTTGAGTGAGGAAGGGCTGTGCGGGTCATCAGCCTCACTTCTCCTCCAGAGCCATCTGAATCCAGTGACCAGATATTCATCAGGATGCCTGGAGATGACCCAAGATGAGGCAATTGGGGTTAAGTGACTTGCCCAAGGTCATACAGCCAATGAGAGTCAAGTGTCTGAGGTGAAATTTGAACTCAGTTCCTCCTGACTCTTGCACTGGGGCAATATATCCTGCACCACCTAGCTGCCCCTATATGAACTAGTTTCAGAGTGTGGAAATCGTGGTGAGATACTGACACATATATAAGACATTAGAAGCAATCAAACCTGTCTAAACATTGAATGCCTTCCTCATAAAGAAGGGAATTCAAAAAACTTCAACAAGTGCTTGTCAAGACTCTCCTATATGCAGGACACTGCCATAGAATGTTCTCCAGTGCTACTGGGCTGAGTTTTTAGTCTTCTTGTCAGGATCATCATTGATGTTCTAGGCCAAACGCTTGCTATAATGCCCCATCTTCATGTATCTCTCTATATATTTTCTCTCCTAGTAAGTAATATTATCAGTTTCTATGGATTCAAAAATTTTCTCTGCGTATGACACACAAATCTCAATATTCATATCACATTTCTCTGCTAAGTTCTAATGACCATCTCTGACCACTTACTTAATATCTGAATGACCTACAACAAATTAAGATTCAACATGTCCAAAGAGCACTTAGTTTTTGCCTGTAACTCTTTGCCCCTACCTCTTTCCTCGTTTGTTTCTGTCATCATTATTCTTTCTTTCATTCTTCACTCTTTCCATCACCATTCCGCAATCAACTTAGAATCCTTACCAATTCCATCTCTTCAGTATTTTTCACATATTTCAAACCTTCTACATGCTCACATGGACAGTACTTTAATTTGGGCCTTCATTACTTCGTGCCCAAATTATTGTATTAATCTCTTCATTGGATGCCAATATTCAAAGTCCCCTTTCTGCAATCCATTATCCATTCAGAGGCCAAATTACTATTCCCAAAATACAAATTTTACAGTATCATTCATTTGCTTAAGAAGTTTCAGATGATTTATATTAATTTTAGGGGGGAAAAGCAACAAACTTTTCTATCTCGCATTAAAAGCATCACAAACTGGTCTCAACCATGTGAGTTCACTCGAAGTTTGAAATAACATTTCATCTCCTAGCTCTGAGCATCATACCGCTCTTTGTCTTCACCTCCACTTCTTGGAACTATTTGTTCCTTCCAGAGATCAGCTCAAATGCCATACCCTTCAAGATCCATTTTTCATGTCACTGATTTTATGGTTTCACCTATAAACAACAAAGTATTTTTTATGCTTTCTATTTTTATGAAAATAGCTTATTTTCACCTTTTTTATATTTGGTATTTTATTTTCCCCCAATTACATGTAAAAGTAATTTTTAACATTAGTCTTTAAACATTGAGTTTGACATGATTTCCCTTCCTCCCTCATTGAGAAAGCAAACAGTTTGATTTAGGTTATATATAGGTAGTCATGCAAAACAGTTCTATATTAATCATGCTATGAAAGAAAATATAGACCAAAAAAAAAGAAAAAGAAAGCTGAAAAATATGCTTCAATCTCTCTTCAGATACCATCAGTTCTTTATCTGGGGATGGATAGCATTTTTCATTATAAGTTCTTCAGAGTAATCTTTGAATATTGTATTGCTGAGAATAGATTAAGTCATTCACAGCTCATCATCTTATAATACTGCTTTTACTTTGTACACAGTATATTTCACTTTGCATCAGCTCATGTAAATAATTCCAGGTATTTCTGAGAGCGTTCTGTGCATCATTACAATCATATACCACCGTTTGCTCAACCAATCCCCAGTTAATGGAGATACCTTCAATTTCCAATTCTTCACTTCCAGAAAAGAGCTGCTATAAATGGTTTTGCATATATAAATCCTTTTCCTTATTTTTTAAATTTCTCTTTGGATATAGACCTAGTAATGGTATTACTAAGTCAAGGGGTATACATGGTTTTATAGCCTTTTGGACATAGTTCAAATTACTTTATAGAATGGCTGAATCAATTCACAAGTCCACCAACAATGTCTCATTTTTCCCACATTCCCTCCGCCATTTGTCATTTTCCTTTTCTGTCCTACTAGGCAATCTAATATATATAAGGTAGTACCTCAGAATTGTTTCAATCAATAGTGAGTTCGAACTATTTTTTTTCATATGGCTATAGAAAGCCTTAATTACTTCACCTGAAAACTGTTCATATCTTTTGATCACTAGTCAAATGAAGAATAGATCTTATTTTTATAAATTTGACACAGTTCTCTATATATTTGAGAAATGAAATGTTTACCACTCTCCTGACCTTATTGTGCTCTAGTCTGTGAATGACCGCAAGCACTCTTTTCTGTCCTGGAAGTGTGATGGGTACCCCTGTTCCACTGAAGCCCCAAGTTCTGGTGTATTAGTGCTTCTTCTCACCCTTGGACTGCCACTTATCAGTACTATCCTGATCTGATAGCAAAGTAACAGAGTCCTGCCTCAGTGCCAGAAAAGGAAAACCTGTAATCTCCCTCTGACCCCTTTTGATCCCTTCAACTCCTCCTTCAACCCCCTTATTGTCTACTGTTTGTGGGCTCAGAGCTTCAGAAGAAACTGCTGCCCCTGCTAAATCAGTGGCCTCCTAAGGCTTGTTCCTGATTTGTTGGGCCCAGGCTCTGCAGGTGCAGCCTTCAGTGGGCTCTGCTCCACCCTCAACCAGGTGCAATAGAACTTTCCTGTAATCTTCTAAGTTGTCTTTGACTGGGAAATAATTTCACTCTATTATTTTGTGGGTTCTACTTCTCCAGGAATTGTTTTATGTCATTATTTAAAGTTATTGTGAGGATTTTGAGGAGATCTTAGGGGAGTTGCTGAATTTCTCTACCATCTTGGTTGCAACTCCTACTCTTTACATTTTCTCAATTTCCTGTAAACATGTTGTATTTTTCCAAGATAATATAAGCTCCTTGAGTCAATATGTAAGGGTACTAGTAAGAGTAGCAGCTGACTCACTTATTTACTTTTGCTTCACCAATGCCTAGTAAAGTACTGTGCATATGGTAAGTACTTAATAAATGCTTACTTATTAATTGAATAATAATCTGTGCATGATATATGAAATTTACATAAAGCACAAGGTCTATATTGATGAAACATATTTACAATCCTCAAGGGCCATAAGATCCATATAATTACCATAATATTAGCATATGATAATTCATAGAGTACTATAAAATCATCTATTATGTAGAATAAGAATGGGATGCCCCTTTTGAACTGGTGATGATTTGATTCAAGACCAAATAGACACTAAGGTGTGGGTTAAAAGGTAAAGGGAAGACATTCTAGCTACAATAAATAGTATAAGCAAAGACATGAACAGGAGCAAAAAAGAACATGATAGAAAAACAAAGAACACATTTTGGTTTAAGAAAAAACATAGAAAAGGGAGTGATAAAGTTGAATAGCCAGGTGACACAACATTATGGAAAGACTAGAATGCTAAGTAAGAGAGTTTGAAATTTACTTAGTAGTCATGAAGAAATCATTGACACATTTCCAATTGGATAGTGTACATCCACACACACTTATCTACCTCCATGCAAGTGACTCTGAACCCCTAACTATAAAGAACAATCCCCTCTTCCCTATTATCTGTTTCCTTATCCATACTGACCTCAGCCCTTCTCCACCTCCCCGTGTTCCATTTTAAAATGTCCATCCTTTCTACTATGCTTTCTAAAATTTCCTTTTCCTAATTGTGTCATTTCCCTGAAATTTCATTTCACTATACATAATCATCTCTCTTGATTCTTTAACATTTGCAATTCAAGAACACTTGGCTTCCACCAGATGATAATGCATCCATAACTATCCTTTCTAGTACTGTGTGCACATTCTTTAATAACCCTGACTCACTGATAAAATTGGAGGCTGAATAATAAATGCTTCCCACTGCCACTTTAAGACTGCCCCTACTGAAAATTCTCCTTTTTCGATACTCATGGAATGTCAATTTATCACTCAATCTGAATTCTAGTAGCCATTATCTACTACGCTGTTCCCTAAAATTAATTCTCATTCCTCAGTTGGTTCAATGTCTGGTCCATGATCTTGCTTCCTACTTCAATTCTGCCACAGTAGAGGAAATTTCTGTGCCCTGTTGATATTCCCTCAAATATCCAAACTTCTATTTTTTTTCTAACTACTCAGCTTCCATGAACAACTCATCCATTCTACTTAAACTAGGTAAATGGTAATCAATTTTTTTTTCATCCTTATATCTTTCATATTATTTTATTCCCATGTTAAAAAATTCCACAATTCCTTTACCCAAACAATCTATTATCTTTGACTTTCCTCCTGGGCCTTACTCCACAATGAACTGCAGTGTCTATATATCTCTTAGCAAATTTTCAAGCAATAATCCTTATTCTGACTGAAATTTCCTTCTGAATCTCAACTCAATAGTGAACCATTCAAATTCTATACAATTTTCTACTCTTTCATTCCTTGCTACTATAGACTATCACCAACCCCATCTTGCTAAACCCCAACCCTGGATTATTCTGACCATACAACTCTTCTTGTTTAACTCACATATTGTTGAAAGGAATAAGAGAAAATCAGAAAGACATGAGATTAGATAGACAGACAGACAGATAAATAGATAGATAATAGATAGATAGATGGATAGATAGATAGATAGATAGATAGATAGATAGATAGATAGAAGTATCTACAGGATGAATATGAAGTAATTAAGAGAGTAGGCATTAGAATTAGGATGGCTTAGGGAAGATTTACAATAGAAAACGAGATTTTAATTGGGATTAAAAGAAAGCTAGAGCAGAAGAAAAAGAACATTTCAGGCATGGGAGACAGTCAGAGGAAATGGCAAGAACTGAGGGATGGAGTGTCTGGTACATGGAAGAGTCAAAAGGTAAATATCAATAGATCAAAAAGACTACAAGTTGGAAAGTAAGGTGTAAGAAGACTGGAAACAGTAAGAGGGGGTCAGGTTGCGAAGGGCTTTGAATAGCAAACAAAGCATCCTGGACACAAGAGGGAGCCACTGGAGTTTATTGAGTGCATGTATAGGGAGGGTGAAGGAGGGAGGGATGACTGAAACTGTTTTAAGAAAATTACTTCAGGGTGGAGACAAGATGATGGGAGTAGAAGGACAGACCTATAGAAGCTCTCCCCAATAGCTCATAAAATACCTGTCAAAAATGACTCTAAACAAGTTCTCAAGCAGCAGAAGCCACAAAACAAAGGAGTTAAAGAGATTTCCAGCCCAAAACAACCTGGAAGGCTGATAGGAAAGGTCTGTCTCACTGGACTCAGAGCATAGCGCAGCCTGCAGAGTGCAGCCCAGCCTCAGTCTTGCTCTGTGGCAGGGATAGAACAATAGGCTTCAAGGGGTAGAATCCCTGGCAGTAGCTGTGGTTCCCAGATTGCTCAACCCGAAAATGCCAAAGACAGCTTCAAAGGTCAGTGAGAAAGCTCTTTCACCTCGATGAGAAGGGAACATGGTCTGGTCCCACCAGATGCAGTGGCAGCATCCACATTTGGAGCCCCTGGCCCAAAGACCCTGGGGGAATTGAGCCACTGATTTGGGTATCAGACATGACTGGCAGTCCTGGAATGAGGAGGAACACTGGCTGGCAGAACTGGTGGAGGCTCCGGACAGGGAATCCTACTCACACATACTAGGCAGAACAGAGAGTTTGTGCTTGCTCCCAGACCAGAGCACAGGCCAGGAGAGGAGTAAACACCTTTCCCTTGATTGTGCCACCTTGGAGGAACTGAGAATTTACAGGTCCCCAGAGTAAACTACCTCCTCTTAACAAAGGACTCAAAAGTCAAGTAACTGGCTGGGAAAATGCACAACAAAAGAATCATCAAGATTTAGCCAATGATGGCATTCCTTGGAGATACCATGGGTTTGCTTCCAGACCACCACAATAAAGGAAATATCAAAGCAAAGCTAGTCACACGTTTGTGCATACAAAACTTATGTTTACACAATAATGTAGTCTAAGTGTTCGATAGTATTATATCTAAAAAATGTACATACTTGAATTAAAAATACTTTAAAATTCTAACCATCATCTAAGCCTTCATTGAGGTACAAATCTTTTTACTCGTGGAGGAACATGTCTCCATGTTGATGGTTTCTGATTGATCAGGTCAGTGATTGCTAACTGTCGGAGTAATTGTGGCAATTTCTTAAAATAACATAACAGTGAATCTTGTATCAATTGAATCTTCATTTCAATTGAACAGATAGAGACTAGTGTAGGGTTATTAACATCCTAATTCCAATATTGTTGTGTTTCAGGGAATATAAGAAGGTCTAAGGAGAAAGATAGATGAACAGAAGAGAGATTAAGACTGAATATGTATATTTGGGAGTCATGTATGTACAGATAATAATAACACTCATGTAAGAAGACAAAATGAATAAAAAACAGTTTTGAGAAGAAAAGGAAGAGGTCCAAGAATAGAACTTTGAAGGATATTGGCAGGTAATTAATGGAATATAGATGAAGATACAATATGGTTGCTGTTCTTGAGGCTTGGACAGGACCAAAATGACTTTGAATCAAGATACGGTGTGTCTTACTGTGACCGATCATACCAATGTGAGCTCAGAAGACAGGTAGGTCACAAATAGGCCATATGAACATTTGGAGTAGAGATGTCTCTAAATTTGCTCATCTCACTTTTCTTTTGAGCTACTCAAATTTTGTTTTACTCATATAGCACAGAATCTTCTTCGATATAGGCACAGCATGGCGGGCAATCCTGTGCCAGTGCATTCCGTGTCTCACAATTTATTGCAAAGTTCCCTAGGGAGGACTTGAGAGCATCCTTGTTTCAATTTTTCTGATCTCTTTGTAAGCACTTACCTTGTGACTTCTCTGTAAATTAATCTTTTAGGAAAACTTGTGTTTGGCATTTGAAAAAAACTGTGGCCATCCCATCATAATTGTTCTTTCTGCAGTAGAGGTTAAATGTTTGGCAGTACAGCCTGAGAAAGAAAGTCTGTATCCAGCACCTTATCTTGTCAGGTGATCTTCAGACTCTTCCTTAATTCAAATGGAAGCAATTCCGTTTCTTCGCATGGTGCTGGTATACTGTCCAGGTTTCATAGGCATACAACAATGAGATCACCACAACGGTTCTGTAAACCTTCAGTTTGATAGGAAGTCAAATACCTCTTCTCTCCCACACTTTCCTTCAGTTCCTCCTGAATATTGAACTGGTTCTGATAATACATGCATGAACTTCATGATCTGAAAACATTCATGGAAATTATACTGTCAAAATAAGTGAATTTGTCCAAAGGATTCAAAATTTCTCAGTTTCGTGTAACTGATATTTCCATGTATAGATGGTGTAGTGTTTAGAGGTGGAGAACTTCTGTTTTCTTGGCCTTGATGCCATTTTATTTTCATTGAAAGCATCATTGCTAAACATTGCTAAAAATATACTAAAAAAATCACAGGAGCAACCACACAGTCTTGCTTCAATCCACTGGGGATGAGGAAAGCATGAGAGCATCATTCATTATCCAGAGTCCATACAAACATGTCATCATGAAAATGGTATACAGTATTAATGAACTTGTGCAAACACTCAAATTTTGCCATTGTTTTCCGCAAGCCCTAATGACTGACAGTGTCAAAGGCCTTGGTCAGATCAAGAAATATGTATACAAACCTCTGTTCTTCCCCTGACACTTGTCCATTTGGGCAGTAAACACCTTATTAGTCATTTTTTGGTCTTTTCTGAAGCCACACCCGATCTCAGGTAGATGACCATGTTTCAGGGGGTGGATTAAATGAAGGAGATTATGGCAAAAATTTTTCAGCAGTGACTAAGAGAGATTCCCCTCTTGTGATTGCCACAGGACAATTTATTTCTTATGCTTTTATTGAGATAGACAATAGAGGTACCTTTGAACTTCTGGGGATTAACCTCTTCTTGTCATATAATTTAGAAAATTTCTATCAATGTTCATATGAGCAGTGGACCCCCTGCCTTATAAATCACATCTGGAATAGAATCCTTTGCCACGCAAGAGAAGCCTAATGGCATTCAAAACCCCTTCTTCAGTTGGAAGTTCTTCCAGAGAAGGTTTGACTTCAACCTCAGATAAATGGCCATTGGTTTCAACATTGACTGATGATGTTCTGTTGAGACTAAAGTGTTCAGTCCATCTCTCCAGGATTCTGCCCTTATTGCTACTCACTGTGGCTCCTATGGTACATTTCAACAATTCAACTACTCAACACAGGCAACATCCCATACAGAGAGTAGGGAGGAAATAAGTTATGAATTATCCACAAATTCTAAACTTCTAGAATTTTCTTCTCAAATGAGCAGAGGAATCCTGGGGGTGGGTTAGGGTTTACTACTCACTCCCCTCTGAGACTTTTGGGATACAGTGTTTTATTATCCACAGTTGAAAGGGGAGGGGGGGATCAAAATAAGTACATTTAACATAAAAGTTAATGGATATATACTTTGAATATTTTTGAATTAGTTTTGTATATCTTTAGTTATACAATTTGAGTCAAGTAACATTCTTCGGTTTCTACTTCTCAATAGGAACATTTATCCAAATGGATTAGGAAGATGGTAAGGATTGACTGTAGGATTTGGAGACAGCAGATGTTGACAATTATAATTGAATGGAAGGGAAATGTTAAGAGTCAGCATTCAGCTGCTCAGGAGATGGTGCAACTAAAAGAAAAGTGATGGTGAAAAATAAGCTTATTGATATTGGATGGAATTTGTCCTAATGCTGCAAAAATCAGGTCACTGGATACCAAAAAGCCTTTGAAAAGCCTAGACTTTTGCTGTTGGCTTCTTGCTGATATCATGATGATGATCAGATAAAATTTCCGTAGTTGACTTAATCTTCAATTTTCTTTTCTTTTATGAGAAGTCTTACACTTTCAGAGTACAATTGAAATAAAAGAAACAAGACCTGAAATGTCTGAATTCCCCATCTCAGAAAAGGAAAAAAAAAATTCATAGCAACCTAACAATACACAAAGAAGACACAAATCATATTTGAGACAGGCATTCCAACAAGAATCTTGCCAAGTGCTCTGTGTACCATCTACTAGAGTAAGTAATATTCGGAATCAGTTTTAAGGAGTAAAATATTCACCTCCTTCATCAGGGTGCCTTCTAGGGCTGTAGGGAAGCTAAATTGGTGAGGGAGAAAAAATAAAAGTACTCTGTGCTAGGCACTAGAGGAAATGTTGGGGATACAGCTACAAAAAGAAGATATTCTCTGACTTCAACAAGTTCACAATCTAACAGGTGAAGACAACAAATACGGGATTGAGATGGCAGTGAGAGGATGCTATGGTTAGAGAAAGTTAGATTAAGTGGAATTGTAAAATAATTGATTAATAATATGGTAATATGGCATTATATTCATATACTACAATTTGTTTACCCACTCACTAATAGGACATTCCCCCAGTTTTTAGACTATATGAAAAGAGCTGCCACAAATACTTTTCTATATATAAATACTTTTCCTCTGTTTTGATTCATTTGGAATATAGGGATAATATCATTCATATTATTGGTATACAAAGTGGATAATCTAGTGCCTGCTACAGGAGAATATTTGTTGTTTCAATGAATAATTGAACTAAATATTTGCCTTAACCTTTAACAATTTTAACTGCATTTTCTCTGGAACCATCTTTATCATGAAATAGCTTATGACAAGTTTGGGGATAAAGAAAGTGAGGGGAGGGGCAGAGAGAGAAAGAAAAGGATAGTGTGAGAAAGAGACAAACAGAAAGATAGTGACAAAAGCAAAGTTCAAGACAGAGAGACAAGGAGAAATAATGACAGAGAGAGACAAAGGGAGACTGAAAAGGAAGGGAGTAGGGGGTGGAGGGAGAAAAAGAAAGAATAGATAAGATATGCTACTATAATCTTCATATTATGCCTTAGGAAGGAACACCATGGTTCCCATTTATCAGATGCATATAGATGAGAGTGATTTGACCAGAGATGTTAAAATCTCAGATTAGATAAAAGTCTTTTTATTTCAAATCCAAAATTCCTGTGACTAGAATATGCTGAACCTTTATCAACATTTATGTTTCTAATATTAGATAGATATAGATGAAGGGACAGGGAATTAGAGAAGGGAGATAAAGGGACACAGAAGATTTTAGAAAAGCAAAGATAAATCAGGAATGAATTCATGAAGAAGAAGGGGACAGAGAACAAAGAAAATGAACTTTCTAGGGCAGTCTGAATGTCAACCTATTAGCAGGTGAACATTGCGTAGAATCTTTTGAAAAGCTCTCAATGTCCTAGTGTATGAGTTTCCTTATCTATAAAATGACAATAAAACATTTCACAATCAGGTATTGTAAGGCTTCCCTACCATAGAGGTAGGAGTTTTAAAATTACAAAAACTTACTATTTTGAAAGAGCTAATAGGTATCTTAATGTACACAACTGAATCAAATTCAGACACTTACTGCATTTCCCTTTCTAGAATCATAGCTACCTTTAACTTCTAGAAAATTTTATTAATTATTTAATTAAACATTCATTGTTACAATGATAAATATGATTCAATAGAATACATTAAAAAATTCTCAATAAAATTTGCAAAGTAAAAATTACCAGTCGAAATTCAAAACATAAACAAAAACCAGCATATGAAGACTTCTTCAGCCTTCAGGAGCCAAGATGGCAGAGTAAAAGTAGGGTCTCACCTGATCTCTTCAACAAACTTCTTCCCATACCTCTAAAAAGTGAATCGGAACAAATTTGAGAGTGGCAGGATCCACTAGGAGACATAGTCTGGCATATTTCCAGCCCAGGGCAGCCCAGAAAATAGACAGGCAGAATCAGTTCTATAGGACTGGAGGAGCCCAGAGCCCTAGGCTGCACCATCACAGACTCGACCATAGCCAAAGCAGAGGGAGAATTTTCCTAGGAGAACTGATTCAGAAGCAGCAATGAAGATTGTGAAGCCTCTCAGCAAGAGACTGGAGTCCAGTGGAACTGAGTGAGAGAAGAGCGCAGGGTCCATGGCAGCAGATGCAACCACTTTTGCGATGATCACCGCCCAGACTGAATGTTTGAAAGTCACCTACTTGAACTTGCAGGAGCCAAGATAGAAGATTAAACTATAAGTGCTCTCACCTTCCCCTTTAACTTTGAAAAACCCAATGAATATTGCCCCAAGAAAAATTCTGGAATAGCAGAGTGAGCAGAAGGGGAAAGATCAATGGGAAGGTTCCCTCTTGTTGTGACTGAAGGGGGCAAGTGCAGGACTGCATCCCAGCAAACACCGCCTTAGTGGACCAGGAGAAGAGATGGAGCCCAAGATGAGTGGAGCCAGTAAGTGCCCACACCAGGATCACAGACATGTCTTAGCAAAGTCAGGGGAATTGGGCAGAGACACCAGTTCATGTGGGGCTTCACCAGTCACTGAGCCTACCTGTGCTCTAGCACATAACTAGGGTAAGATAAGACCTCCCATGACGAGACCACCCCTCTCATGTGCCTCATACCAAAAACTTCAGCGTAATCCTGGGGAAACTCAGAAAGACTTCACTTGGCCTTGGCTTTGGTACACACCAGCCAGCTCAGAACAAAGTAAGCTGCAGCATTATATATCTTCCATCTGAAAGAACCACAGGCCACAACACACAAAACCAGAAACCAGGACCCTAATTCAAGCACAAGAAACATGGGACAGAGTCTCCTGTGCCTTAAAAGCAGAGATTCACTTTAAAAGCCAGTAAAAAGACAATCACCATGAGCAAGAACCAAATCAGAAAAGCAAAGACCATAGAATCTTACTGCAGAGACAGGAAAAGTCAAAATACAAATTCAGAAGAGGACAGTACTGACAATGTACACATCTAACACCTCAGAATGGAATATGAACTGCTCTCAAGCCCAAAAAAGCATTCTTGGAAGAGTGTGTAAAGGATTTTAAAAGTCAAATTTGAAAGTTATAAGAAAAACTGTCCAAAGACTTTAAAAATGCAGTTGACAAAAAGAAAAAAAAAAGAATTCACTGAAAAGAACCCCTGCTTAAAAAGTAAAATTGTCCAAATGAAAAAGGAGGTACAAAACATTGGTGGGAAAATTGACCAAATGGAAAAGGAAGTACAAAAACTAACTGAAGAAAGCAATTCTTTAAAAATTACAATTGGGTAAGTAAAAGCTAATGATTCTATGAGGCATTGACAATCAATCAAATAAAATCAAAAGAATGAATAAAAAAACCAAGAAAATGTAAAATATCTCATTGGAAAAGAAAATTTAGCAATTACTGGTCTACTAGAAAGCTATGATAAGAAAAAGAGGCTGGACAATATCTACCAAGAAATCATGAAGGAAAAGTGCCCTGAGATCTTAGATCCAGAAGGCAAAATAGTCATGGGAAGAATTCACCAATCACCTCCTTAAAGAGATTCCAAACTGAAAAGGTCAAGGAATATTATTGCCAGATTCCAAAACTATCAGGTCAAGAAAATATTGCAAAAAGCTAGAAAGAAACAATTCAAGAAACAAGTTGGAAACAGGGGATACACACAAGGTATAAAAGTAAAAGGCTGGAATACAATATATTATGCTTCAGCTGATGTAAAGTAAAGCAAGGTTAATAATCCTAACCTCAGACAAAGCAAAAGCAAAAATAAATGTAATCAAAAGAGATAAGGAAGGAAACCATATACTGCTAAAATGCACCACTTAAAATGAAATAATATCATTACTAAACATAAATGTATCAAGTGGTGTAGTATCCAAATTCTTAGAGAAGTTAGGGGAATTACAGGAAGAAATAGACAGCCAACTCTACTAGTGAGGGACCTCAACTTCCTCTCTTTGAACTTGATTAATTTAACCTCAAAATAAACAAGAAGGAAGTAAAAGAGGTGAACAGATTTCTTGAAAAGGTAGATATGATAGACCTCTAGAGAAAACTGAATGGGAATAGAAAGGAATATGCCTTTTCTTAGTAGTACATGCCACATATGCAAAAAATGACCATGCACTGGGGCATAAAAACCTCCCAATCTATTTCAGAAAGGCAGAGATAATCAATGCATCCTTTTCAGATAATTATGCAATTGAAATTATATGTAATACAGGGCTGTAGAAAGATAGACCAAACCTTAATTGGAAACTAAATAATGTAATGCTAAAAAATGTGTTGACCAAGCAATAAATAATAGAAACAATCAATAACTTCTTTCAAGAGAATGGCAATAATGAGACAAACTACTAAAATTTATAAGATATATCAAAAGCAATTTTTAGGGGAAGTTTAATTCCTCTGAATGCTTACATGAGTAAAACAGAGAAAGAGGAGATGAATGAATTGGGCATACAACTGAAAAATCTAGAAAAATAAGAAATTAAAATCCTCAATTAAATACCAAATTAAAAATATTGGAAACCAAAGGAGAGATTTAAAAATCGAAGTTAAGAACATTATTGAACTAATTAATAAAACTGATGTGATTTTATGAAAAAAAAACAATAAAATTAACAAACTTTTGGTCACTTTGATTTGAAAAAAGAAAGAATACCAAATTAAGAGTATCAAAAATGAAAAGGGTGAACTCACCTGCAGTGAAGAGGTAATTAAAATAAAAATTTATTTTGCCCAACTGTATGCCCATAAATTTGAAAATGTAAGTAAAATGGATTAATATTTACAAAAATATGAACTCCTCAGATTAACATAAGAGGAAGTAAAATACTTAAATAACCCCAACTCAGAAAAAGAAATTGAACAAGTCATCAAAGAACGTCCTAGGAAGAAAATCTTCAGTGCCAGATGGACTTACAAGAGAATTCTGTCAAACATTTAATGAACAGTTAATTCCAACATAATATAGACTATTTGGGAAAATTAGCAAAAGAGTCCTGCCAAATTTTTTTTATGATACAAATAGAGTACTGATACCTAAACCATGAAAAACCAAAACAGAGAAAGAAAATTATAGAGCAATTTCCCTAGTGAATTTAACTGCAAACATTTTCAATGATATATTAGCTAAAAAACTACAGCAACTTATCAAGAGAGTAATACAATGTGATCCGGTACAATTTATAACAGTAATGTAGGGCTGATTCAGTGTTGGGAAAAGTATCAGGATAATTGATCATATCAACAACAAAACTAACAGAAAACATGACTGTCTCAATAGAAGCAAAAACAAGCTTTTGACAAAATACAACAGATATTCCCATTGAATATATTGGAGAGAATAGGAATAAAATGATCTTTCCTCAAAATAATAAGTAGTATCTAAGTAAAATCATAAATAAGCATTATCTGTAATGGAGATAAGCTAGACGCATTTCCAGTAAGATCAGGACTGAAACATGGTTGTCCATTATCACCACTGTTATTCGATATGGTACTAGAAATGCTAGCTTTAACAATAAGAAAAAAAATCAAAGAAATTAGAATAGGCAAAGAACAGACTAAGTTATAACTCTTTGCAGATGATATGATGATATACTTAGAGAATCCCCGAAAATCAAGTAAAAAACTATTTGAAATAATAAACAACTGTGGCAAATTTGCAGGATACAAAATAAACCCACATAAATCATCAGCATTTCTATATATTACTAATAAAGCCCAACAGCAAGAGATAGAAAGAGAAATATCATTTAAAATTACTGTAGGCAATATAAAATATTTGGTAATCTACCTGTGAAAACACATCCAGGGGACTACATGAACACAATTATGAAACACTTTACACACAAATAAAGTCGGATCTAAATAATTGGAAAAAATATCAGTTGCTCGTGGGTAGGCTGAGCTAAAATGACAATTCTACTTACATTAATGTACTTATTCAGTGCTATGCCAATCAAACTACCAAAAAATTATTCTCTAGAGCTAGACAAAATAATATCAAAATTTATCTGGAAGAATAAAAGGTCCAGAATATCAAGGGGATTAATGAACAAATGCCAGGGAGGGTGTCCTAGTCATATGAGATCTCAAATTATATTATAAAGCAGCAATCATCAAAACCTCTTGGTACTGGCTAAACAATAGAGGGGAGATGAGTGGAATATGTTAGGTACACAAGACACAGTAGTCAGTGATTGTAGCAGTGCTTTACTGAATAACAAACCCAAAGATGACAGTCCTGGGATAAGAACTCATTGTTTAACAAAACCTGCCAGGAAAACTGAACAGTGTGGCAGAAACTGGGAATAGACCAATTCCTGACACCGTATACCAGAAAAAAGTCCAAATGGGTACATGATCTAGGTGTAAAGACTTATGCCATAACCACATTAGGGGAGGAAGGAATAGCTTATTTGTCAGATTTATAGAGAGGGAGGAATATATGACCAAATAAGAGATAGAGAATATTATGAAGTTATTACATTAAATTGAAAAAAAAAATATACAAACACACCCAATGCAACCAAGATTAGGAGGGAAGCAGAAAACTGGGAAAGAATCTTTACAACTAATGTCCATGACAAAGGCCTGATTTCTAACATATATAGAGAACTGAGTCAAATGCACAAGAATACAAGTCATTCCCCTATTGATAAATGGTCAAAGGTTATCAATAGACAGTTTTCAGAAGAAGAAATTAAAACTATCTATAGTCATATGAAAAAATGCTCTAAATCATTATTGATTAGAGAGATGCAAATCAAAACAACTCTTAGGTACCACATCATACCTGTCATATTGGTTAACATGACAAAATAAGAAAATTATAAATGCCAGAGAAGATGTAGGAAAATTGGAACACTAATGCATTGTTGGTGGAATTGTGAACAGATCCAACCATTTTGTAGAGCAATTTGGAACTATGCCCAAAGGATTAAAAGAACATGTATACCCTTTGACCCAAGCAATACTGCCTCTAGAACTGTGACCCAAAGAGATTATAAAAGTGGGAAAAGGACCCACATGTACTGGTGTTTTCCAAGAACTGGAAATCAAGGTGATACCCATCAACTGGGGAGTGACTGAACAAACTGTGCTATATGAATATAATGGAAGATTATTGTACTATAAAAATGACAAACAGAAGGACTTCAGAAAAATCTGGAAACATTTATATGAACTAATGCTGAGTGAAATGAACAGAACAAGAAGAACTTTACACCAAGTAAGAGCCACTGAGTGTAAGGACGGTATCTGATAAACTTTGCTCTTCCCAGCATTGCAGGGACCTAAAACATTTCCAAAGGACTCACCCACATACAGAGAAAACTATAGAGTTAGAATGCAGAATATTTCCTATATTGCTATATTGTGGTTTTGTTTTTCATGGTTTCTCCCATTCATTTTAATTTTTCTATGCAATATGACTAATGTGAAAATGTTTTTAATAAGAATGTATATGTACAGCCCATATAAGATTGGATGATGTCTTGGGGAGGGAAGTGGGATGGAAGGAAAAAGAAAAAAAGGATATATATATATATATATATATATATATATATATATATAAATACACACACACACATATATATATAATGATTTTGCACAGAATTTGCATAAAGATCTATAAAACAATGAAATCTCTCTTTTGCTTACATGTTCAGAAGAATAAAACCATTCACTTTTTTCCATTCACACAAAAAGAAATTGACAATCCTCAGGAAAATTTGGAATTGAGTTTTCTCTCCTGTATACAGTCAGTATCAAAGTTTTTGCATGCTCCATTCTCTTAACAGGAGTTCTTCAAAAGTAAAGATGCAGTTCAGCTTAAGATCACCTATATTGTTCACTTCATTCTATAGATTTACTTCCCAAGACAAAAATAAGAAAGGAATAACAAGAAAAAATATTTTTCTCTTATTTTTATGAATTGACTTTTGATTTTTTATCTCTTTGGTAGTATTGTAGAGTTGAAATATTTTTTATTTGAATTCTGTGTTGGGTTCAACCCATACTCTGACACTTAATATTGATGTCACCTTGAGCAAATCATCTAAATTTTGTTTTGTTTTGTTTTGTTTTTTTTGGAGGAGGGTATTTTGGCTTCTTATGAAATTGGAGTGTTCTATTAAGTGAACAATAAGTTGCCTTCCAGCTCTAACTCTATCAACTTATGATATGTTTCTATTTTCCAATAAACATCTGTGTCTAAAATAGCTCATATGCTCATTTATTCAACATTGTTTGGTGCCTACAAAGTTCCATGCATGCTAATAGACTCTGGGAATACAGAAATAAAATAGAAACAATCACTAATTTCAAGAAGTATACTTTCTATTTTTTAAAATAACGTGCATATAAAATTATTTACAAAATTTTTGTCAATTTATCTCTGCATAGGTTATACACAGTCAAGTGTTAAGCCTAGGAGTGGCCATACATTGGAGAAGGTATTTTATATATGAGCTTTGAAGGAAACTGGAGAAAGAAACAAGTTTCTATATATACCTATTGTGTAAGTACTTCACAAATATTATTTCTCCTTTTTTAAATATAAATTTATTTATTTAACTTTTTACATTCATTTTCACAAAATTTTGGGTTCCAAATTTTCTCCCCATTTATCCATTCCCAATACACCAAGCATTCTAATTTCCCCTATCACCAATCTGCCCTCTCTTCTATCATCCCTCCCTTCTCTTGTCCCAGTCTTCTCTTTCGTCCTGTAGGACCAGATGACTTTCTATTCCCCATTAACTGTATTTCTTATTTCCTAGTAGCAACAACAATACTCAACAGGTGTTCCTAAAACTTTTGAGTTCCAAATTCTCCCCATCCCTCCCTCCCCACCCATTCCCTTTGGGAAGGCAAGCAATTCAATATAGGCCATATATGTGTAGTTTTGCAAATGACTTCGATAACAGTCGTGTTGTGTAAGACTAACTGTATATCCCTCCCTCCTATTCTGCCCCCTATTGCTTCTATTTTGTCTTTTGATCCTGTCCCTCCCCGAGTGTTGACTTCAAATTGCTCCCTTCTCCCATTGCCCTCCCTTCCATCATCCCTCCCTCCCTGCTTATCTCCTTATCCCCCACTTTCCTGTACTGTAAGATAGGTTTTCATACCAAAATGAGTGTGTATTTTACTCCTTCCTTTAGTCGAATGTGATGAGGGTAAACTTCATGTTTTTTTCTCAGCTCTCCTCTTTTTCCCTCCACTAAAATGTCTCCTGCTTGCCTCTTGAATGAGACATAATTTACCCCATTCCATTTCACCCTCTCTCCTCCCACTACATTTCTCTCTCACCATTTACCTTAATTTCTTTTAAGATATGGTCCCATCCTATTCAATTCACTCTGTGCTCTCTCTCTCTCTCTGCGTGCGTGCGTGCAAGTATGTGTGTGTGTGTGTGTGTGTGTGTGTGTGTACGTCTGTGTGTGGTCCCACCAACTACCCAGATACTGAAACTTTTTAAGTTACAAATATTGTCTTTCCATGTAGGAATGTAAACAGTTCACCTTTGGTAAGTCCATTATGACTTCCCTTTGCTGTTTACTTTTTTTATGCTTCTTCTCATTCTTGTGTTTGAAAGTCAAATTTCCTTTTCAGCTCTGGTCTTTTCATCAAGAATGCTTGAAAGTCCTCTGTTTCATTGAAAGACCATATATTCCCCTGAAGTATTATACTCAGTTTAGATGGGTGGGTGATTCTTGGTTTGAGTCCTAGTTTCTTTGACTTCTGGAATATCCTATTCCACACCCTTCGATCCCTTAATGTAGAAGCTGCTAGATCTTGTGTTATCCTGATTGTATTTCCACAATACTGGAATTGTTTCTTTCTAGCTGCTTGCAATATTTTCTCCTTGATGTGGGAAGTCTGGAATTTGGCCACGATGTTCCTAGGAGTTTCTCGTTTTGGATCTCTTTCAGGCAGTGATCAATGGATTCCTTCAATACTTATTTTGCCCTCTGGTTCTAGAATCTCAGGTCAGTTTTCCTTAATAATTTCATGAAAGATGATGTCTAGGCTCCTTTCATGACTTTCAGGTAGTCCCATAATTGTTAAATTGTCTCTCCTGCATCTATTTTCCAGGTCAATTGTTTTTCCAATGAGACATTTCACATTCTCTTCCATTTTTTCATTCTTTTGGTTTTGTTTTATGATTTCTTGGTTTCTCAGAATGGCATTAGACTCCATCTGTTCCATTCTAATCTTGAAAGAACTATTTTCTTCAGTGAGCTTTTGAACCTCTTTTTCCATTTGACTAATTCTGCTTTTGAAAGCATTCTTCTCCTCATTGGCTTTTTGAACCTCTTTTGCCAATTTAGTGAGCCTCTTTTTCAAGGTGTTATTTTCTTCAGCATTTTTTTGGGCCTCCTTTACTAAGGTATTGACCTGTTTTTCATGCTTTTCTTGCATCTCTCTCATTTCTCTTCCCAGTTTTTCCTCCACTTGTCTAACTTGATTTTCAAAATCCTTTTTGAGCTCTTCCATGGCCTGAACCCACCGGACATTCACCTCGGATGTCTGGGATAGAGAGGCCCCGACCTTCAAGTCCTTCCCTGATGGCAAGCATTGTACTTCTTCATCAGAAATGAAGGGAGGAAGGAACATCTCTTCCCCAAGAAAGTAGCTCTCTCTTGTCTTATTTTGCTTCCTTTTTCTGCGAATTTTCCCAGCCAGTTACTTGACTTCTGAGATTCCTGTCCACCCCGCCTAGGTCTGCCCAGCTAGTGCTTGGGGTCTGAGATTCAAATGCTGCTTCCCAGCCTCAGGGCTTTCCAGGGCAGGTGTGGCTGCTATTCAATGTGAGCTTAAGTTCTGGTGCTCAGGTGGGGGCAGGGCCACCTCCCAGGCTCAGTTCCCTCAGGGGGTTTATGCAGAGACCTTCGGAAATGGAGCTCCTGTCTGCTCGGGGAGTCCCGGGCTGCTCCCTCCGCCACTGCCTCCCTATGGGGCCTGAGTCACGGAGACACCCGCTCCCCTCTCAGCCAGCCCAGAAGTCTCTCTCACTCACCTGTAGCGTCTGTGGGTGGAGGGACCTTCCCGGCCGCCGGAGATTCCATCCCTAAAACCTGCTCGGATCTGCTCCTCTGGGGCCATGGCCAGGGCAGCACAGGGGTGGGCTCCACTGTCCGCAGAACGACGGACCCCTGGGGATGGCTTTCCAGGCCTCTCTGGAATGGAAATCTCTTTCACTTCACTGGTGCGCACTTGCTCTGCTCCAGAATTTGTGGGGAGTTCTCTTTACAGGAAATTTATGGGCTGTGGATTCAGAGCTAGCATATGTGAGTCTTTCTACTCCACCATCTTGGCTCCTCCTCCCACAAATATTATTTCATCCCATCTTCACAACAACCCTATGAAGTTGGTGCTGTTATTTTTCAACATTTAACTGATGAGGAAACTGAGGCCATTAATGACTTGGTAGATCAAAAGGTAAATATGAAGCCAATTGGGAACTCAAGTCTCAGAGGTAAACCTGAGGAGTCGGTGCCTTGATTGAGCAGGGAGACAGCCAGACACTGAATTTGACTGCAGAATATCCTGTATAAGAAATATTAAGTCAGTTTAACTGCATTGTAGATACATGAAGGGGATTAATGTGCAATAAGCTTAGGAAGATATGCTGGAGTTAACGAAAGGTAAGGTGTCTCTAAAAGCACACTATTAGAATTAATGCCAAAGATTGGACTTGTCATCAGATTAAATGGATTTTATATTGCTATCATTATTAGGATTACTTCTAAGCAGTTGTAGTGCATTTAGACCATTCTTATCATTAACCAGAAAGATTTCCTAGAGCATTTGATGTTATGTGCCTTTACATTCCACCCATGTCTAGTAATCTTAGACCTTATTTGAACAGAGAAAGCAATACTGACATTTTTCACCAGTTATTGCTTTCTCTGGAGTTGAAATGATTATAGAAAGAAATAGTTCTTCGACTACAAAAATATCATATGTGAATCATTTTAGACTTTCCATAAAAGATTACACTATAGAAATGGAAGGAATGTGTCAATACAGCATGTAGAGAAAGTTGGAGAAAACACTGTTTTTCAGGGCAGGGAGACAGTAAAGTAGTGCAAAGCAAACTGTTGTCAATGTGAAGTCAGGGCACCAGGATTCACGTTTGGCCTTTGTGACTTTCTACTTATGTGATGTTGAATAAATAATTTCACCTTTTTGTCCATCAGTTCTCTCATTTTTTAAAGGAATGAGGGGCTGGGTACCAGATGACCACTAGTCCTAACATCCTAATCTTTTCCAATTCTTAATCTATACATGATCCTGTACGTTTCATTTCTTAAAAAGATGAATTTAAGGACAATATATAGATAATGATGGAGTCTTGAAACAGGGATGAGATCATAGGTATGGGATCACAATAGAAATAATATTTACTTATAGGGATCAGCAACCATTTTGCTTTGTTGGCATCCAAAAATCCAATCCAATAAACATTTATTAAGTTTGTCCCAAGTGACAGACCCTGTGCTAGATGATGGAGATACAAAGACCACCAACAAAAGTTAAAAAAAAAAAAAAGAATGTTTGCACTCAAGGAATTTAAATTCCATAGGTTTGTTCATGACAATTTCAAAAAAGCAGGTAAGGAAAAGAAAGGGAGGCAGGGGAAGGGAGTATATATTTACATAGTTCTTCTATTTGTCAAACACTTTCATTTGATCCTCACAACAACTTTGAGAGGTAGGTGCTATTATCATCTCCATTTTATAGTTGAGGAAACTGAAGCAAACGACTGACTTGCCAAGAACTACATAGCTAGTAAAAAATTGAGGTCAGATTTTAATTCATATCTTTCTAGCTCACATGTTCTATAAACTGTGCCTAAATACTAAACAGTAAATGCTAAAACCTATAATACCAATGCGAAGAGCATTGGCAAAGACTTTTATTATGAGGAAATGTGTGAGTTGAGGTATTAAGGGAAATGAGGATACTCAGAAGCATAAGTGAGAAGGGACTGGATTCTAGGCATGGGGGATAACCTGCAAAATATGAAGGCAGGAGATAGACTTAAACAAACAAGGACACAGAGTACTTGAAGAAAAAAATATGAAATATTCTAGGATAACCTAGAACCAGATCTTTATTAATTGGATTCTTTGTTTCCAGACAATTTCCAATATCCATCATTCACACAGATTGCCAAACCCAAAATATGGAGCTGGTTCTGTTATTCCTTGACTTAAGCAGCTTCCATGGAACCTTATTACCTCTAGAATAAGGTAAAGTCCCATTTGATATTTAAAATAATTCTACTTTGGATCTCATTGTTCTCAACTGATTTCTCATTATTTCTTCACATGGATTCAATGTTTCTATCAATCTGGCCAATTGGCACTTCATTATAAATGACATTTTATTCCATGTCTGTCTTTGCACAGCGTGTCCCTCATATCTGAAATGCATTCCCTCCTCACCTTTATGTCTCAGAATCCCCATGTCCCATTATATCTCAGTTATGATGCTACTTTTTGAATAAGAATTTTCCTGATATTCTTTGTTCTTACTATTCTACTTGTCCATCTTCTCCTCTCCCCTAAACTAACTTTGTATTTCTTTACATACTTGTATTTACTTATCTATGTATCTGTTGCTTGTTGATAAGAACTGTTGTATTTTAATTTTTGTTTTCTCAATGTTTGATAAAAAGTTTGTTAAATTGGATATACAGATATGGTGCTGAATACGTGTATATATAGAATGTATATATAATATGTTTACATATAAATATGTGTGTAAATATAACACAGCAATAATATATATTATATACATGTATATGCATATATGGTTCTATAGAACTTGCACAAATATATAATGTATAAAACACACACATACATATTCAGAATTAATGGTGTAAATAAATAGAACTAGACTGAGGGTCAGAAGACCTGAAGTTCTACCTCTACTCAATCAATAACTTTGTGACCTTAAGGAAGCCATCTACCTTGGCCTCAGTTTTCTCACCTGCAAAATGATGAAGTAGGATCTGATCATTTCTAAGATCTCTTCCCATTTTATCACTGGGGGAGAGTCAAGAAATGTATCCAAGGTACCTACATATCAGGATAATATCTAGGAATTCTTGTACCATCTCATTCAATTGGAGGGTGCTATTCAAAGTATACTTTGCCAGAAGATGCAAATCATCCCTAAGAAGTCTGGTCCTTAGCCCCATTTGGTAGCTTTCTAAGATGAGGTAGGGATGTGTGTATGTGTGTGTGTGTGTGTGTGCGTGTGTGTGTGTGTGAGAGAGAGAGAGAGAGAGAGAGAGAGAGAGATAGAACCACAATGGTATGGGGTAGAGTAGTGGTGCTTTGCAGGCATCGTGAAAGACTGTGGTTGGAATATGGCCCTAGTAGCATATGAGCTCATTCCAATGAGCATGACAATGATGGGAATGAAAACCCAAGGCGAATGAGAAAGTAATATGCAATCTGTGCTCCTTCATGCAGGAACAGCAAGCTGGAGTGTCATCACTGGGACGAAACACTTTCCTACCATATTGGTGACTTGGTGAAAAATTCTGATTGTCTTCCAGACTTATTCTAAGATTCCTCTGAAAAAGAATATTCAAATAGAATCCTCAGAGGAAGTCAGGAAAGCTTGTGCAAAAGGGGCCATTGCTCTCTACCTGTTCCTCCTTCCTCCCAATGTTCATGCCTGAATATTTTTATATAATTGAAATCTGGTTTAGACCAATGTAAAAGAAAGACTTGAAGGGAAAGTGAAGTTCTCAGAAAGAGAATATCCAACCTCATAGTTAGGTGGAAGATAAAAGGTGAAACCCTATGGACTGTCTTTGGGGACATTAGGACAATTTCTGATGTGATTGCATTTTCATGAGCTTTCAATACGTGTTTAATCAGGTATAGAAAGAACTACCATTTCCCCGCTCCTCAGCAGTCACTCCACAACTAGTTTTTGCCTAGAGAGCGGGTCCCTCTAACTGCAGGAGTCTGTAATCATTCTACTTTGACATACCCTAGAGCTACCCTCATACAAAGTTGTTGCTACTGCTGCCGCCACTGCTGTTGCTGCTACAGTGTTTGTTCCAAAATCAAACAGGTCCATTACCTTTCTTTCCATGTAAGCAAGTTATATAGACAGAGGAAAATACATTGTGGGACCAGAATTACAGTACAAATGGAAAATACAGAACTCAAAAACACAGCCTTAGATTTATATGAGGGCATATTTTAAACGTTGAGATATGTCTTCATTTCAACTAAGAATGAATACAATTTATCATACTTTAAGGAAGAAATTTAACTTAATTTGGAAGTACTTCATATTTCCCTTTCACTTCAGAAAGAAAAAAAGCCTTTGTTCTAAAGATGTTCTTTCTAGGTGGGACGGTAACAATGCATGAGGGAGTGTGGGAGATGAGAGGCAGAAGTGGGAGAACTGAAGTGTCACCTTCTCACTTCAGCAAGCTTTCTGTCTCCTGGGCATAGAGATATTTAACATTTCATCTTGCACATTTCATCGTATTTATACACTTGCTTCACAGGAAAGTTATTGTAGCATGGAAGAAGTAATAAATTCCAGAAGTTTCTTGTCTTGATATTTGAATTTTTCTTCTAGTAGGATAAATAACTTTCTCAATGATCTACTTTGTCCTCTGGAAAACATCCATATTCTCTGTTAAAATTGTCTTTGATAAGCCATCATTTTGTTACCAGATGAATCAAAATGAAAATTAAATAATTTGCAAAGTTTTATGTCTAGTTTGATTTATATTTTCAGATAAGAAAAACTGAAATAAATCTAATATTTATCTTCTCAAAGATATAATCACATTACTCAAAGTAATTTTTAATGTAGATCAAACCTATGGAAATATTTCAAGAACCCTAGACATCCTTATATAGGATATAGCAGTGCCTCTCTTCTTCTGAAGCAGTCACCAATTGATGCTTTAACAGAAATTAGTCATCCAGTGGTGGCAGCCCTCTGGTGATGAGCCTCTGTGTTAGTCCTTTGGACAACAGACACAAAGAACATTTACCTGCAACACAATCTCAAAAGCCTTTCTGGCTTGGTAGCTGTTGGAATTTATATTGCTCTCAATTGGAGAATACTTTTGATTTTTTTTCTCCTTTGAGAATCCAAATGCAACACCATGCCATAATAAGGTATTAAGCAGGATTTTAAACCCTCACAGTACATATAATATTAGCATTCTTGAGGTAGGCCTGGGAGAGAAAACTGGTATAATTAGCTTTAAGAAAGGTAGGCTTTCATATTGGAGGAAGGACAAAGTAATAAATATATATGAAACTTCATGAGTTTTTGCAGAAGTAAAATATTTAAGGTTCATCCTTTATAGCATGAATTCTTAACCAGTGTGCGTATGTGTGTGTGTGTGTGTGTGTGTATTCTCTTTAAAAGTCTGCTGAAACCTATTGAAATTCAGTTATTGAATATTTTTAAAAGTTCATAAACTCTAGGTTAGGAACCCCTTCGTAGGAAAAATAAAAAGTGTCATGATCTTTCTGGGAAACAGTATTAGTTATAGGATAAGATACCATCAAGTAAATGATTATACGTACTTTCCTGTTACCCACTGAGCTGCCGGTCTGACATAACCTTCCACAGTTCAGTTCAATTCACCAAATACTTAAGTGCGTATAATGTGCCAAATACTTCTCTAAGGATTGTAGGAAGGGAAGTGAGAGGAATAAATAGGTATTTATATAGTTTATTATCCCTCCTCTCTACTTTGCATGTGCTGCTGTGCCTGTTTTCAACTCCACACAACTAGATGTTCCAAGAGAGATACTCCCTGAATCCTCCCCTCTACTTTCCTGCCTCCTTTTGTGTGCTGTCTCCCCCCATTAATTCATGAGCTCCTTGAAGGCAGGGACTTTTTATTAATTGTACCCCCAATATTTAGCAGAGTGTCTGGCACACAGCCAGCAATTAATAAAGCCTATTAGGTAAACCCTACTTTATACCCCAGGCACTATATCCTCACAACAACCCTGCATGACAGATAATCTAATTTTACAGTTGAGAAAACTGAGGCAAATAGAGGTTAAGTGACTTGCCCACCCCAAATTACACAGTTCATAAGTATTTGAGGTTGGATTTTTAATTCAATCCTTTACGTCTAGACAGAGCTCTAACCATGGAACCATATAGCTGTATTAGAGATACAAAGACAAAAACAAAATAGTCACTATGCTCATGGAGCTTGCATTTTACTGTAGGAAAAGAAGTTTTGCAGCCATGGGTAAATGTAATATGTACTTAAAGTAGATTAAAAAGAGAAAAGATTGAGAAAGAAGTTTACTAATTATTAGGGTGGGGCATAGGGATAGTTCACATCAGAGTTGACATTTGGCCTATGCTTTTAAGGGAGTTAGAAATCTTTAAAGAGTTGGGGGGTGGAAAACCATTACCAAGTTGGTGGTAAGTGAGAACAGAAGATGATACATAAGAGAAGGAATTTTGTCTAACAGTCTAGGAGACTGAACTGTTGCACTTCCACATCTCTCCAAAATTTTATATCTTTTAGGCAGATCTTTGCTTACCAGACCTAATTCCATTTTCCCGTGTCCCTGATCTCACTTCCTACTGGTTAGGTCATTTTTCTTTTATTCTAGATCTTAACTCCATATTCTGTAGTCCAAGCTGGTAGCCTGAACTTGAATCTCCTTTGCTCTTCCATATCTTGTCAGAAAAAGCCTCAACTCTTTCTCTATTTCACTGGATATTTTTCTTCTCCAAGTTTCAAAAGGCAGGGTTCATGGCATATAAATACACATATACTGACAATTAAACAAAACACACACACACACATACACACACACACACACACACATCCAATTATTCTTTCACTTAAAAATGGTTAAGGTTATGGCATGAGATCTTATGCTGTGGGCAAATGGTTGTCTAAAAACTACTAGCAGCACCCTAATATATGAATGAGGTTTTTCTTTTTTAATTAAAAAAGGCAATACAAGATTTGAAGTCAGTGAGCATGGCTTCAAAATCCATCTCTACTGCTTAACCCCTGTATAATTTCTCAGCCTCTATGAGCTTTAGATTTCTTACTTCTAAAAAAGCAAAGAAGTAGGTTAATTGATTTTTCAGTTCACATATAGGTTTGAATATTCCATCTTATGATCTTATAGAATTTTATAGGCATATAAAATGAGTTTAAAAGACCTAGAGGACAATTATTTCACTTACATAGCTGTGGGGATTTGGAGTATGGTAAAAATATGAAAATAAAACCTCAAGAATATGTTGGGGGGAGGGGAGACAAAGAGAGAGAGAGAGAGAGAGAGAGAGAGAGAGAGAGAGAGAGAGAGAGAGAGAGAGAGAGAGAATAGTATTGCTTCAATGTAAAACTTGTCCTAATAAAAATGGCCATTTTTGATGAACAATTATCTGTATTTTACAATGCCCCCATTAACTCAAAGCATTCCTGCCTCTTAGACATTCACATTCAATGTTTTATAAGTAAAATAGCTATAATTATCCTTAAAATTGTATAACTACTTTCAAAAGCTAAAGGCTTTAACATTTTCCAATCTAAGGGTTTATAATTTAGCCAAGAAATTTATTTTACAGTTATCTTCAATGACAGTGATACTCCAATTGATGGTACATTTGATATGTAAAGATAGCATTCAATAGAAACTATTTCCCTTAAAAGACATCTCTAAAACTACTTTTTTCTCTAATACAGCATATCAGAAGGTAGTAGAAGTTGGATTAATGATGAGTTAATAAATTACACTTAGTAGTAGTGTCCAAATAAGTGTTTTTTTTCAATTTGAATTACTGTTATTTCTTATACTGTTATACAAAAGAACATTCTGTAACATCATACTGCAGTCAGAAAATGAAGCTATTGTATTGGGAGGCAATTGTGAATGTGATACTATAGTACTAGGCAGCATTTCTCAGCTTTCTGTAATGAGTCTTGGCCAAGAATCTGAAATTCTGGTTTCCATTGCCAGCTGTGTCCTTCACTACTTGTGTGGTTTGGGGTAGTCAGTTTCCGCAGCCATAAAAAGAAGGGATTCAAGTAGGTGACCTCAAACTTCCCATTCTAAAGCTAAAACTCAATAATCTCCTCAGTTCCAAATGACTATCTTAATTGCAGAACTTAGAGATTCTGATATACCTAAAAGTGAAAGTTAACTAATGATTCTAAACCTAGGGAGATCAGGTCATAATATGGAAGGCTCAGCCTGGTTAAGTGTAAGAAACTTTTTTAGGACTTGTACCAATCTCTGAGGTATTTGGCCATCATGGTAGGAAAGGAGCAACATGTATTTATTTTAAAATGATTATTTTTCCTGTTTGTTTTTCCTACAAGTATGTGGCACTTTCCTTGCTATGGCAACCTTATTGTAGTCCATGGGAATTTTTGTGCATGTGATTTCAAGTCAATTCAGTTCAGCTCAATTCAGCAAACATTTATTTATCCAGGGCTACCTTCTACAAGCCCAATCACAGAGTGAGAGCTGGAAGGTCTCTCACAATTTTTCTAGCCCAGCGCTCATGCCACAGATGAGAAAATTCAGACCTAGAGAGGTTAAATCTCTTGCTTAAAGTCATACAGCAACAACAAAGTAAAGATTTTGGACCAGATTTTCAGACTTCAAATCCTATTTTTTTTCTACTCACTTATTCTACATTCTGAATCAGTCAGTCAGTCAGTTACTAAATCAATCAATCAATATCAGGCACTGTGGTAAGAACTAGTGATACAAAGAAAGGCAAAAGACAGTTCCCGACCTTCAGGAGCTCTAATCTAATGTAGAAGCTCACAATTTAAGTATATAATCCTTCTAAGAGGAGTATTTTTGTTCACTCTGTAAAATTTGATGAAATTAGAAAAATAATCTTAGCTCATAATTAAGGAGGAAAGCAAGATAGAAAATGAGCAGTGTCACTAGTTAGATATGTTAGAATGTCCACTCTCTACAACATGAAATCTCATTATCCTTACATGAAAACAGGATTTCCCCATATAAAAACTTCTTTCCACCTTCTTGTTTGCATTGAGAGTTATGATGAATTTTCTCATAACCAATTTGCTCACTGAGACCTGTTTAGATTTACTTCATATAATTAATCTTCCTAAAACTATCATTGACAAAACAGGAGACGACTCTCATCCTATTTGATTCACAAATTGCACAAATTACATTTGGAAACTTGGTTCCATGTGCGTGTGTCACATAAATGTGATTTCTTCATGTATGCCCTCTCTTGACCCTGATGTAAAATCACAGCTCCTCTATAACACAGGAGAAGGCTCTCAACAGTTATTGTGTGTCAGAAAACTGACTCAGTGGACAATCCATTGATGAACCCCTCTGAATTTATTGATCTTAATATCAGAGCTATATAGTGAGTCACTAAGCATTACTTAATAAATTAGTACACTGCATCCTAAATGATAACTCAATGTGCTGAAAGAGTTTCTTAATGTCTCAACTTCAGTTTCAGCGACCTGGATCCAATAATGACCACTCTGGCAACTTAGGGCTATAATTTGTCCATGTGGAGGGAATATCACTCCTATGAAGTTGTAAATCTTTGAATGTTTAGAACTCTCCCTCTTTATCTCTGTCACTTGGAATCTCTAGCTTCATTCAAGAAACAATTTGGAAATTTCTTCTTACATGAAATACAGCCTGATCTTCCCAGGTGTTATTACTCACTTCCTGTTCAAATTACTTTAAAAAAATATTTGTGATATATTCATTATATGTACTTGCCTGGGTTCATCATGTGCATCACTTCCCTTAACTCTCACCAGTAGCAGAATGTGAGCTCCCGGAGTTCGAGAGCCATTTTGTCATTCTATAAGTCCAGAACATAGTACAAAGTAGATATTTAGTAAATATATGTTGATTGAATTAAATGGAATTGAATTCAAACAGTTAAGATATACTGGGTAGCAGTTACTAAGAGAAAAATTGAGGTTTGATGTAAGGTAGGGGAAAGCTTTCTACAAATAGAACTAATGAAAAGTGAAATGGGTTGGCTTATAGGATAGTGGGTTTCCCCACACTGCAATTGTAGAGTAGTAGGTTTTTGAATAGGTCCTCCATTCAGGAAGCCCTGAATCTAGTGACAGAAAGTAAGGGACAGATAAGGATGCTAAACTTCTTTTAAAGATAAGGCCTTCCTTGCTTTTCTCTTTACAACCTTTGACTTCAACAAGGAGATCAGAGACCAGCTTCTCCCCTACCCCCACCACTTACCCCTCCACACCTCTCTCATATACAGAAATACCCACATCTATAAACAAAGGTAGGATAATGACTTGTCACTTGTCTAGTAATGGTTGGAGTAGTTGGCAACTTCACACCTTCCAAGAGTGAAATTCTGATTCTGTGAAGTGGCTAATATATCCTAGGCTGTCACCAGGTACACCGTGTCCCATTAACTTTCATGGTTGTTTTCCTTCCAATTGTTTCATTTATACATCATCTAGTCTCAATGACTGGAGAGAAAGAAAATAAATGCTTTCAGCCAACTCGGATAAATTTTCACAAGGCTAAAACTTTTCATTAAAGTAACATTCATTTTATTTATCTTCTACTTCAATTACTACTGTTCCTAACACTTGTATGTGGAGAAATCCACCTCAAATTATTCCAAGGAAGCAGATGTTTCAAGAACGTTCGTTAACATTTTCAAGCAAGCAGTTAAATTTAAAAGGAGGATGTGTTTAAATGAATTACAATAGTATCAGATTGCATTTTAAAATTCTGAAATTACAGCTAGAGTAGAAGAAATTGTAACACTTTTTTTTCCCCATTTACTTAAGATTTTTTTTCATATTCTCCCCTACATGGACACAATCAATTTCAATGTTTGGGAAAAATATAAGACATCAGCATTTATGATGGAATTGTTTGCATTGCACATTGCTTCAGGATATCACTTATAATTAGTGAGTTAACAGGGAGCCCCAAGAGCTCACCAAAATATGAATATTTTTAATTTCATCAAATAGTTAAACATATATAAAGATGAAAATGTAATAAAGATACCAAGATGAACTTCCAAATTTCCCTGTTACAGCCAATGGCACCACTACCTTCTCAGTCACTGAGGCTCATAACCTCAGTGTCATCCTCAATTGATTGCTCTGAAACTGTTATCCAATTTACTTCTGAATTTTGCCATCCATAGCTTCTCATCTTTCAAATGAATCCTCTTTTCTCTACTCCCACAGCCAGAATGTTGGTTCAAACCCTCATCATTTCTCACCTGGACTACTGAATTATCCTTCTAACTAGTCTCTCTGTGCCTACCCTCTCTCCACTCATCCCACCACCTAGCTACTAATGTTATTTTTCTAAAAGGTCTACATTAGCCATCCCTCCCACCTCATGCTGCCTTGCATGAGCTCAAGTAGCTCTCCATTACTTCCAGAATAAAATATACACACTTTTTAGCGTTTAAAGGCTTTTATAACCTGGACTTTTCCTATTTTTCCAGTCTTATTTTACATGCCTTCAAATATTCCATGTTTCAGTAATGTTATCCTACTTGCAACATCTTGAAAAATGATATTCCATTTCCCATCTTCATTCCTATTCCCATTCCCATTCCTATCTTTGCATTGATTATTAGCCATGGTTGGAATACTCTGGCTCTTCATTTCTGCCTCTTAGTTCCCTGACTTTCTGGAATCATATCATATATGACTTTATTCATGAAGAACTTCCTGATTCCCCTAATTATTCATGAATTTCTCTCTGAAATCACCTTCTGTCTACCATCTGTTTTATATGTACCTAGTTTGTTCATGCAGTTTTCTCATTATATCATAATCTTCTTGAGGACATGGATTGTTTTTGCCTTTTTGTCCCCATAGCTTAACAGAGTACCTGACATATAGTATACATTTAAGAAATGCTTATCTGACTGACTAATAGGAAGTAATGCCCTTGAATGACCCTCTCAGGTTTAGTATAAGCCTATATCTACCACGTGGGAAGCTAGGTGGTGCAATGGATAGAGCACCAGTGCAGGGGTCAGGAGGACCTGAGTTCAAATCTCACCTCAGACACTTGACACTCACTAGCTGTGTGACCTTGGGCAAGTCACTTAACCCCAATTGCCTCATCCTGGGTCATCTCCAGTCATCCTCATGAATATCTGGTCACTGGATTCAGATGGCTCTGGAGAAGAAGTGAGGCCTGAGACCTGCACAGCCTTCAACCACTCAGAACAAAGTTAAGTGCAAGTCATGTTATTTCTCTGATGGCATGATCTTCTTCAGCAATGAAGGACAAACACAACACAATATTTACTATATTCATAGGCTTCTCCTATAAGATACCACTGCTTCTGGAGGGAGGGATATCCCCTTTCCATTTTTGCTGAATTCTGAAAGATACATGTGGTAAAGTAGGCTTAGCTAAGTCATATATATCTAGTACTTCAGACACTATATATTCAGCAAGGATATGTCTCTTTCAGATAGAGCTGACTCCCTCCTCATCTCTTTGCCCACTCCATTTCCATATGTGTCTAGCAAGGTATGGAAACTTGAATGGTAAGTGGATCAACTAAGACTGGATCAATATGTAAGTGGATCAACATACAAGTGAATCAACATGTCAGTGGCTTAAACCTTAGCTTCCTTCAATCAAGTCTTAGGGAGTGTTTTCTTTCATTTTAGAGAAAAAAGAACCCTTCTCAAACAAAACAAGCTTCACTAACCTGAAGGGAATCTTGATGGCTATGGTTCTTACCACAAGATACTAAGGAAAAGATGAAAAGTAAGTCCTCAAGAACTCAGATTTTCACCAACAGTTGAATTCTTGCAGAATAGGGCTGCCTTACTTTTCTAAGGAAAATGAGGATATAGCTGATATTCTCTAGAAAGTCCTTTCATAGAATTAGTTATCTTTTGTCCAAGGACCAACATTGCATAGTCCCAGTAGGTGAATTGAAGAGCTTCTAAAATTTGATCAACTTATAACAATGGACCACAATCCATTATGACATCAGACTATGTAGGAAATCACATTATACTCTATTATTAGGTTCCCCAATCTGCCTCCCTTTCTCAGGGAAAAGATGAGGCTTGACAGACTTGTTCAGAGTAAAAAAAAAAAAAATAAAAAAAAATAAAAAGGAGCACTGGGTAGAGGTTGTAAAAAAAAGTCAGATAAGGCAACAGCTTCACATCAAATTGCTTAAAGTAAAAAAAATATTTTTTGTCTAGTAATTAGACATTAAAAATGAAATTGGTAGGCTCAGGAAGCAATAGTTTCTCTTTCATTGAATTAATGAATGAATTAATATTTCATTATATATATATATATATATATATATATATATATATATATATATATATATATATATACATATATACAAAACTTTCACAACTCCTTATCAGAGAAAGATTCCTTATACTGAATGAGGGACTGAGGTGGGAGAAGTATAGTAACTTCTAGTTTATTTTTTTTAAGTGATGTTAAAGCAGTATTCCATATTTGACCTCCAAAATCTGGAAAGAAAAGGTGGGGTGGGGGGAAATGCCTTCTCATATTTTTCCCTGGGACCATCCTTGATGTTTATACTTTTATAGTTATTTATAGATTATAGCTAAAATCATAATGACTTTTGGTATTTATGAGGACTTTTTTTAATCATTGACTTATTTCTGGTATATAATTGCTAGGACATTTGAGCTAGCTTATTTGCTAAATTACAAGCTGCTTTACAGAAGGTTTATACTAAATTCTATATTCACCAAAAATACTCTAGTGTGCTGATCTTTCCATAACCCACCAATATTAACTATTCCTATCTTTTGTCATCTTTACTAGTTTGATACATTTGAAGTAAAATATCAAGGTTAATTTTATTTGCATTTCTCTTATTATTAGTGATTTGAAGTTTTTTTATTTCATTTGGCTAATAGGGACTATGACTCAAAAGGTTTTTCATATATTTTGAGTACTTACCTATGAGGTCATACTTTTTAACTCTATATGTTTCTCTTAATTTTCAATACATGCTAGATATCAGACCTTGATCAGAGATATTAATAGACTTTTCCCATTCTTATCGTAGTTTCATTACTTCTACCCATTCAAAAACTTCAATCTCATGTTATCCAAATTATTTATTTTATAATTACTTTGATTAAAAATTCACTCCCTACACAAAAATATAAAAGTCTATATATGAACTATTTCTGTTAATTTTTTTTTGAAAAGTCATATTATCCTCCCTATTTAGGTAATATGCTCATTTCAAATTTGTTGTGATATAAAAGATGGTGATCTAAAATAGAGGTGTCAAATATCCACTGTCACATACAGCCTATATCACTCCTAAGAACCAGGAACCAGATTAAAATGTAATTGGGAAATACTTTTAAAAATTCTTAATAAAAGATTATTAAAAATTATTAAAAATCTTATTAAAAGTTTCAATAAAACATAGATAATAATAATATGTGTTTTTTAGAGTAAATATGTGGCCCAAAGGGATCCTTAAGTGTGTTGTGTGACACTCCTATAAATTTAATTTCTGATATATTGCTTTCATGTTTTTGCTTCAATTTTTATCAGATATGGAACACTCTCCTGGGTAATTTATATTTTCAGGTTTATCAAACTGTGTGCTATTGAGTTCAACTATATTTCCTTCTTTACTGTGTAGTCTCTTCTATTAATGCTTTTTATTAATTCATTTGGAATAACATTAAGTCTCTAAATTAATTGTAGTAGTAGCATCTTTTTTATCATATTGAAGTAACCCAGTCATAAGCCATGTATATTCTTGAAGTTAAGTTGTTACAGCTGTAAAATGTTTTACACGGTCCTTCGCACATTGTAGGCACTATACAAATATTATTCCTTTCTCAGTTGCACACTTTCATCTACAGATAGTCTGCAGGTTACATGAATTGGGTGGATTCTAAACCAAGTATTTCTTGGTTTTATTTACCCCCATATGACTTATAATGATAATTTATTGCATATCTTAAGTGTATTCTTGGTGACCATAGTAAACAGTAATGTGCAGGGTTGTATGGACAACATTTAAATGGCATATCAAATCCTCAGAATCTCAAAATTCACTGAGAGATGAATAGAATATAAATTGCTCTCTATTGTCATTATCATTTGCAGGTTAAAAAAAAAACAAACTTGAGTATAAAGTTCAATTGGAAACATTTTATTTTTTGTTAATCCACAATAGATGTAACCAAGGAGATAACGTTGGTCAACAATTTTTTAAGTACCAATATCAATCGAAGGACAAAAATTATGTGCACCTGTGGCAAGAGATTTCACATGACATTTGCTTCCACTTATAGTTGCATAAGAATTCCATCTACTTTGCAAAATCATCAATAAGGGGTTACTCTGTACTTGAAAAACTCTAGTGAGTAGTAACCCATTTCTTCCTAAGGCAGTTCATTCCACTTTTGAATAACTCTACTTGTTTGAAAACCTTTCCTCACTACACCCAAAAACATCTCTATGAATGAATAATAAATAAATAAAGCATTTTGTGTTTGCTAAATGAAAAACATTGTCCTAATCACTGGATATGCAAACAGAAATGTAAGATTGCCCTTGCTCTCAAAGAGTTTAGTCTAACAGAGAAGACAATGCACATTGAAAGTTTCAATTGAAATCATGTGGAAGGGTCCTATGGTCCTTATGGTACAGTGGTAAAGCAAATGCTAATTAGTGTCTCTTCTTTAATCTGTTTCCCACTGTTAAAACCATTTCAGTATCTATCATTGACACTAGGCTAGAAGTATCAAAATGTTTTTGGTTTCAGGGTCCTGGGATGAGAGGAGATGGTTGTCAAGTTGGTCTGACCTTCCTGACAGTGGTGCCTCCTCTTTGGTAGGTAGTTGACTGAGATGACTTAAAGAGGACTCTAGGATCTGCTCTGGTAGCAGGTAAAGTGGCGTGGGGGGGGACCGTGCTATTCCCAAGGCCCCTAGATACAATGTCCTGGGCTATTTCCATCAGGATATGAGGGTGGTTAAAGATGGTGGTAGTGGTGTCTTGACCCACCCAACACTTATTACTGTCTGTTTCTTCAGGGTGCTTTCCTACAGCTTTCCTACATTGATACTAGATTCATGACCAAGGAAAACATGTCATATCTGTCTTCCATATGACAGCCCTTTCAATACTTCAAAATAGCTAGCAATCTCCAACCCTAACTTTCAAGTCTTCTAGAAAATAAATTTCCCCATCATATCTAGGTTCTTCAACATTCACCCTACAGCAGATGGTCTCTAGAAGATATGCGTTTCCTAAAATGCAACAAGAAATGAATACATGACTTCATTTGTGCTCTGACCAGGGTAGAAGACACAGGACAATCACCTCCCTAGTCCTGGGCTCTGTGCCTCTTCTAATGCAAGTTGTTGCTGCCTTCACCTTTGTTAGGGGGAGGGGGAGTGTTACTATATTGAAGGGTTGGCTTATATTGAACTTTCAGAATTCCCTAATATTTTCCTGGTAAACTGCAGAATATGTCCAAGTTGTATCTTCCCCATCCTAGATTTATGAAGCTGAGGTTTTTTTTAATTCAAACATAAGACTTAACCTTTATCCCAGTTAAATTTCATCTCATTATATAGGGGCCAACATTTTAAACTTTAAAATTATTTTTTGGATCTCGAATTTCACTCAATGCAATCCTTCCTCTTAGCTGTTTCAATCATACACAACTCTGAGATTTCTTTTTTGCTTTTTTTTCCCCAAAGTTATTGATGACAATGTTAAACAGTACACCAGCACATGCCTAAATCAGCCTAGCCATCAACACAGGACAGATAAAGGTGCGGCATGCATGTTATCCTATTTATGAAAGGAAGTTGGAAAGATAACATCCATTTCCTCATCAAAACAAATATTGTGGACAGCACTGCAGCTGAACAATTAGTTGGGCCCAGTTGACAGAGATAGAAATAGGTTACAACTAGGTTTCAAAGACCCCATGGTGATTCCTGCCATGCAAGTCGATCAGTTAAAAATTAGTGTTCTCCTAAGGTACAATATATCTCTGTATCATGAACTATGAAGATCTCAGATAAAACACACTTGCACATGCCCTAAATAAGGAAGTCTGTGGTGGCTGCAGAATATTACAAAACATTAAGATAAGTGGATGGATCATGAGACTTTAAGTCAGAAATATTTTCTCATGCTACTTTTTAGTGAGAATTTGTTGAAGTATGGGACTTCAAGTAACCAAGTCAAATCCTTCCATAAACATTTCTTGGCTGTGTGAAATAAAGCAAATTACTTAAATCTCTTTCTGCCTCACTTTGATCTTATATAAAATAGGAAAAAATGTTATCTCCCTCACAGGGTTACTGTAAGATTCAAATGTAAAGTATTTTGCAAAGTAAAAAGAAATATCTTTCTCTTATACTATTTTATTATTAGTATTAACGTTTTTTGCAAGTATCATCATAAAAGGCCCATGTGATTGGAAAAGGAGGAGGGAACATCCATTAATTGGTGAGAGCGAAGTAAATCCGAAGGACTGCTGTGTTGGAAGCATTGTGTTGGAATCCAGAAAGCAAGAAAATATCTAGGGAAAAAATTTCAGTGTTTGAAATTAATCCTCTAGGATGGATTTAGGAAGAATAAAAAAAAAAACATGAATAAGAGAAAGGAGGGGAGGTCAGTGGTGAGTTATAATTGGTGGAAATGATCTAATATTCATCCTAATGAGATCAAGGATCCATTTAAGAATTGGTGTTAGTATTATTCTGGGTTGTCTATCATATTTTAATAAGTATGGTTTCTGTTATTTTCTTTAATATCTTCCACTGTCATTCTTTCTGGAATCCTTACTCCTTAACTCTCTATTTTGTAGTTCTGTATTGCTCCTTTTGTTTCTTTCTGGAATCTCCACCACAGGTGGGGTAGAAAGATACACCTAAAAACATGAAAAATATGAAGTAATAACATCTTTATTGAGAAAAATGTCATATTGCATATAATTCTACTTTGGTGCTTAGTTCTTCCTGGCATATTTAACTCTATGTGACTCAGTTTCTCTGTGCTCTATTGTAAAATTTCTTGATTAACCTCTGAATACAAGATGCTACTGTTATCTTATACAGAGGAGATTCAAAATTTATTTATATTACTTATATTTATCATTATACTCTACAGCATATATTGAATTTTTATACTATAGCTTTCGAGCTGAACTCATAAACTAAAAACAGTTTAATAAAGAACTAAAGAGATTATCTAAATAATTTAAGCCAGTACCAATGTGACTGAATAATTCAAGGGAAAATATAGTTTTTTGATTTTCTAAATTTATTTGGTAAGAAGGGGAAAAGAAAAACTGCTTCAGCCATTATCTTTTCTTGGTTCATAGATATTTCAAAAGTGAGTGATAAGACCAAAGTCTCTTTTTCATCTATGTCAGGGAATAATCTGCTATCACAGATTTATGGAAACAGTGAAAAACCTTCATTCTCACTTCAGAACTTTGTCAGGAAGGAACACATACCAATGTTAGAATATTTGGTGAGTGAAAATTGACAGTTTCACACAACTCTGCACTCAGCAACCTCTTCATCTTCCATGACCCAGGAACAACACAACATTTTTCTTTTTATGAGTGTCTTTAAAGAATACTTTTTTCATTCAATTGATCTGTGGTTTCAATGATATAAGTACTTCCTTCAATTGTGTAGATCACAATGAATCATAACTTCTCACTCTTACTGATTGATTTATGTCTTCTGATAAATCTTCTAGAAGAATTCTATCCCATCTCCTTCCTCAAGGTCTCTTGACATAACATGGGTATACATTCTGTACTTCTCTCCAAACATAAATGGCTCATTTCTTTTTTCTAGCCATACAGTATTGTGATGATATCTTTAAAACAGATTTTGTGTACCATTTGGGATTGGTAATAAGTGATTTTATGTACACATTTATGAGTTTCTTCTTTGCAATCCTTTGGAGTACCCATCATTTTGATTTCTTGGAAGTTAGAATATTTAAATATTTGAAGGCCTTACCAAAAGAACATAGGTATTTTTAAAAGAATGGCTTATTTCAGGAAGAAGAATGAATTTATTGCCTCAATCTGGATAAGAAGTGACAAAGGACTAAACTAATGTAGGGTCTATGTCAATAGAGATGAGCAGGCAGATGCAACAGATGGTGTGGAGGTACCAGCAGTGTGATCTGGTCTCTGATTGGATATATGATCCTAGGGAGTGAGAGAAATTAAAATAATTCAATGTTAAAAATCTGAAAAACTAGAAAACTGGTGATACCACCCACAAAAATAAGGAAGAGGAATATTCTGGGCTTGGAGTGGAGCGAAGATTCTGGTTCTTTAATGAACGTATTGAGTTTGTTATATTTCTGGAATATTCAGTTTGAAAAATCCAATAGACATTTAGTTATGTGGGACTGAATCTCAAGGAAGACAATGGGCTGAATATAGAGATCAGAGAATCACTTATGTTAAGATGATAATTAAGCCCATTTTAACTAATGGGATCACTGTAAACATGTGAAGGGAGAAGGGAAGAGAGTCTTGGACATAACTTTGTGGAATGCACATAGTTATGGGGCATGATAAAGCTGATAAACAAAGAAAGGAGACCGAGGAGTGATCAGACCGGTAAATGGTGAACCAGAGTGACAGTGCCTTGACAACCAAAAGAAAAGAAAAAGTATCCAGAAGGGATCCGCAGATCTAAATACAGTAGAGAAATAAAAATAGTTGAGATGTGAGAAAAGGCTGTATGATCTGCCAAGTAAAGATCATTGGTAACTTTGGGGAAAGCAATTTTAGTTGAGCAGCAAGATTGGAAGCCAAACTGGAAAGAATTGAGGAAACAAGTGAAGGGATTGATTTTGGTTGGTTTTGCTTTTCTAGTATTTTGACTAATAATGAGAGGAGAAATTTTAGAATGATAGTTTGAAGTAATGGTAGGCTTTAGTGAGAAATATGAGCATGTTTGAAAGTGGTAGAAAAGGAATCAGTACATAATAAGAAGCAGAAGAAAAGGAGTTGATTGAAGTGATACTTTGCTGAAGAATTTGGGTTGAAAGGATTGAAGGAACCTGAGGGGATTGGCCTTCACCAGGAAAAAGAGCAGCTCATTATCAGAAAGTAAATACAACGAAATACAAAGAAACCTGGAAGTTTAGAAAAGAAGTTCGTTGTTTGATGTAACTAATGAAAGTCTGCAGTGATAAAGTGGGGGCTCAAAGTGTAAGCAGGGAACAAAGACTTTTCCATACCTTAAAAATCAACTTTCCTTGACACATCTAACCCATTCATGTGATTCCATCTCTTTTAAATCTTTTGAAGTTGTCTATTTTTGAGCCTCTACCCTATCACTATTAATTAGAATACAAGATGCCAGTGATGATGGGACGAATGAAAATGAATGAGAGAGAACAGATATTTGTCAGAGCATGGTCTTGAAAAGGTAGGAGGGAATGAAATGCCAAAGGCATAGATAGATCAATTCAATTGAGTGAAGGGTAACATTCCATTTCTGTGTAGACAGAAAGAAAGTAAATGTGAGGAGGTTGAAAAGTTTGATCAAATGGAAGAGGGGAGCTGATGGAGCTCATATTGGGTGGACAAATGTATTTATCTTTGTACTTAATGTTTGCAATGCACTAAAGCCCTCTTCTTATTCCCACTTGATTCTAATTATCCTATTTTAAAAACACCATTGTCACTTTTTATATAATGTGTTTTATACAGTTCTGCTTATTTGTGTTCTAACTCCAACTTGAAATTACATTTGGAAAGATCAATTTTCAATATGTTTCATAAATGTTACTCTTTGAGTTAAAAATAGAAAGTTCAATTTTATAAAATTACTATTTATCAAGAATCCTATTTATTTCATCATACCAATGAATTATGACTTCTCTTCTTCACTGACATATATGCTGATACTTCTATGATTCATGAAGGTATCATCAAGAATTTTTTTGGCCAAGAAGTTACCAACATGCAGACAACCTGTAATAAGTGTCTTAAGTAGACTTAAATGTTCTTTGACTGCAGACATATGTTCTATTAGTGGTCTGTAGTCGAAGATTTTACAGCTTTGTGGGAGCTTTTAGAGATTGTGATCTTCTAGCTAAACATTTGAGAACCTAGGTCACCTCAAAAACAAGGTATTGAGGTGGGATTAATTATGTCATTTTTTTCTCCTTCATACAGTTAGACCACACATTAAGCTGTCATGTTTTGTCCATGCTCATACTATTAATGCATTTTATCTCCATTTATTTTATCCTTATGAGAGTAGAGAGGGCATACAGAATAGGGTAATGACTCTACCTAAAAAAATACAAATCTGTGATCTCCTATGTAACATGATTTTTGGACATTCAATTGCTTCTAGTAGTAGTAGAAAGTAAAAACAGATCTATGGTGAAGTGGAGAGAGGTCTGAACTTCAGTATGAACTTGAAAATAGTTTTAAAGACTAAAAGATTCATTTTCTTTTCTTGTTTGTCAATGAAAATATTTATATTTGTTCAAGATTTTTGTTTCATGATAGTAAGGGAATTTTTTTCAACTGTGTTTGAATTGATAATTTTCATACTCATTTGACTGTCAGTGATTTTTTCCTTCTCACATTATGTTGTATTTACATTTCTGTGTAAATCATGTCCTGCTAATTCCTCTACAAGGATTCTTAACCTGGAGTCTGTGAACTTTCATAGAGGTACAAAACATATACACATACACTTACTTGGGCATATGTACATGCAAACTTAAGAATACATTCATAAGTACATATAACATATGCATGTATGCATGTGGGGATATGTATGCATTCCAAACATTATTTAGGTATAATTGGTTTCCTTTGTATTCCTATGTATTTTATCTATTTCAAAGCATTATTCTGAGAAGGTAGTCATAGGTTTCAAAAGAATGCTATTTGTGACCATGACACTAAAAACATTAAAAATCTGACCTTGTGGCATATAAACTCCGGAAAATGTGCTATTTTTCATTTTGTCCTTTGTATCCCCAGAGTTTGGCACATGACAATACATGTAACTACTCGCAGAATTGAAGTGAGTTTAAAAATAACAAATGCTAATTACTCTGATGTTTCCCAGGGATTAAGTAAGTACTCTCCTTGCTTTTCTCAGCTTATCAAGACACAGGCAGAGCTATGGAAAAGATGTTGTTTTTGTCCTTTGCCACAGAAGACCATAACATCAGAGAAATGATGACATGACTTGCACTTGACTTTGTTTGGATTGAGGGAGAGCTGTGCGAGGTCACCAGCCTCACTCCTCTTCCAGAGCTATCTATCTGAATCCTGTAACCAGATATCCATCAGAATAACTGGAGTTGACCCAGGATGCAGTAGGAAACCTTGGTTCCTTTAGATCACAGTCTATTCAGGAACTCACTTAAGGTGAGGTAACACCTATTCAGTGAATAGATCTCTTTAAGTACTAGCAGGGGATGGTCCCTTTAGTGGGGCATAGAAAAAATGACATCAAACTGGATACAAATACATACATATATATATATATATACACACACACATACAGCCATATATACATATATATATATGTATATATACATACACACATACACATGCACATATATGTATATATACATGGTAAATGTGTGTGTATGTGTATGTAATACATAGGGTAAATAGAAAATGTTGAATCAAAGGAAGGTACTGGGATTAAGAGGGGTTGAGAAAAGCTTCCTATGGAAGATGGGATTGTAGTTCAGACTCAAAAGAAGCCAGTGACATTAGTAGGTGAAGTGGAAGAGCAAGAGCAGTCCAGGCATGGAGGAGAGCCAGCTAACAGATGGGTGTCTTGTTAGTGGTACAACCAGGAGGCCACTGTTATTGGATTGGATGTACATGTTGGAGAGTAAAATATTCAGAAGGATAGAAAGTTAAGAGGGGGCTAGGTCATTAGAGACATTGAATGATAAATAGCGAATTTTGTATTTGCTCTTGTATTCAATAGGAAGACACTAGAGTTTATTGAGTACCGGGTAAAATGATCAGGCCTGCACTTTAGGAATATCACATCAGCGGATGAATGGGGGAGTGGATTGCAATGGGGAGAGACCTGAGGAAGGCAGACCTACCAGCCATCTATTGTAGTAGTCACACATGAAGTGATGAGAGCGTTCCCTAGAGTCATGAGAGTGTCAGAAAAGAGAAAGGACTTCATTCGAGAAAGATTGCAAAGGTGAAATCAACAGGCTTTGTCAACAGCTTGGACAGGGGGAGAGACAGTGAGAGACGGTGAGGATTCTAGCATAACTACTTAGTTGCAAGTCTAAAGGACTTATATCTTCAATAAATTATTTATTTATTCAACTAATACTTTTGAGAACCTCTTATATGCAACATGAAACTGTTTATGCCCTCAATATTCTCACTCTTTGCTGTTGTAAATCAAGCAAACAAGAATAAACATTTGCAATGTTCTCATCACTGTCATAGATGTTTAGGGCACAAAGGCAAAGATGAAATATTCAATTTTAAAGAAAGCTTTGGTTAATTAGAGAGAAAAGACATGCATCTATAGGTAAAAAGAAAATCTATAGAAAATAGATGGGTGTTGGGAGGGAGTACAAAAAAGATGGCTAATTAGAAAAGGCTGTAGAAGGTGGCATTTAGTCATGAATGAAAATGGGAATTCTGATGAGTAGAAAGTAAAGAAACTGCATTCCAAGCCTGAAGATCAGTCAGTGCAAAAGCAAGGAGATGAGAAATGAAGATGGAGAACAGTGACAGGGCAAATTTGACTGGCCTTTGAAATGCATCAAGGAGAGTAATAAGACCATAGAAATGTACATATGAATAAGGTTCTGAAGAAATCCAAATATCAAAAATAGGTAATTATCTAGATTTATAGAAGTAATGAGCTACTAAATTTTATAAATGCATTATACATATTTATATCACACATTCAATTGGTAAAGATAGAAAGACAAAAGTCTCAAAAATTAAAACAAAGCAATAGTTTATTTTTTCATAAAAATATGATGTTCATCAAATATTACAACTAAGATTTTTTTTAAATGTGCCAAATAGCTTTTTACAAAAGTTCTGTTTTAGATTAATGTACTTTGGACAATTTAAAACCGCTGGCAGATTCATTTACATTTTTATATTTCAACGAAGCATGAATTGAACACAATCATTTTAATGCTTCTATTTGAAATTTAATTTAATGTTAAAGAAAATGATGATTTGTTTCATAAACCATCCTAACAATACCCATACAAATAAGCCATACTGTTTTCAAACGTGAGAGAGTCCTTTGGAAAAAAATTATATGGCAAACTATCACAATATGAATTGTTTGGCTACAAGTCTTAATAGTCTATGTGCCCTATTACTGGTGACAAGGGGGGTTAATTGTGAAACTTCAAGGCTATAGTATCATCAGTTCTCTTGAAGAGTTGTCTATACTGGCATAAATCATTTAGGGATTTGGAATGTCAGAATTGTCTGACAATTAGAGGCAGCTGGTAGTAGAGTGGATGAAGTTCTGGGCCAGAAGTCCAGAAGACCTCAATTCAATTATGCAATATACAGTACAATATCTTTGTGACCCCTGATAAGTAATGTCTCCTTGACTTAGTTTTCTCAAATGTAAAATGTGATTAATAACATCTACCTCAGAAGTTCTTTTAAGAATCAAATGAGGTATTATTTGTAACAGTGGTTAATGCAATGCCAGACACAAAGTAGATGTTACATAAATCCTTAGTTTTCCTTTCCCTGACTATCCCCATGTATTATGGAAAACTTTAATCATCCTGCTAATGTGGATCCAGTTCTGAGGTCAGAAAACTAGTTGACTCCTGCTTTTGATCCCTGTAACACCAGACTTGCTTTTGCTGGATCCACGATGCCTTCATACAACTGCATTACATAAATACATCAGCAGTTCAGTCCCAGTGCTGAAAGAGCCTAGAGGGCACTTTTCTGGCTAGATCAGGTCTGCTATGCCCGCTGGCTGTTGTTTCTATCCCTACATTAATCATTGCTGGGGGGTGGAGATGACTCCCTGCAATTTTTCCTTCAATATCCTTGTATGACTTCAACTTCAATTACTTTCTTAGTCTTTGTTAGAACTGTGATGGAGATGTATTCTGTCTTGTTTCATACAATTGTACCATCTTTGCTCATCTGATGGAAAATGGTAATTTTTCAAGAAAAGTATTTTACAAATCATCCAATGAAAACTCTAATTTTAAAAATTGTCAGTTTACTTTAAAAGTACTAAATACCAACATTTGTGTAATTTTACTGATTTGTTTTCCCTTTTTCTTTCAGGATCCTTTGGAAAGCTCAGGAAGTAAATTTAAGGCTTAGGAGTGTGTAACTCCATCAAATCAATGCCTTGCATCTTGAATTAGGATACAGACTTCAGTTAAAAGATTAACAGAAAATTGGTACTTAGTAAGCTAGTGCAAGAGTGAATTTTATTACTATGTGTTGCAGCAAGAAGACAAAATCAAAAGCCTGTACACACAGACACACACACACACACACACACACACTATATGGCAACACAGAGATTCAGCCACACAGAGCCAGGGTGAGGGAGACATGTGCAATGGCAAAATTTTGATGGAAATACATGCTCAAAGTGGGGAAGTTTTATACCTTAAAGACAGGCATGGTTGAGAACAGATAACTAATGCTAAATTTGGGAGGTGGCATTCCTAATCAGATCCAGGTATGGTGAGGAACTTCTCATCCCTTATTGATATCAGACTTGGGTTGAAGAATTTCCTTATCAGGACCAGAAATTAGTGAGAATCTCAGTTGTAGTTGAATAATACCCTTGTTTGATAAAGAAGAGACATGGTCATTTAAGTGTTTTAGATAGGGTCAAACTGAGTAAGCACAGTGGAAAAATACAGGCTGTCTGTCATTGTTTATACATTTAATGCTTGTATGTCATTAAGATGCTTAATCTAAGTGACTCCACATTTAAATCTCATCGCATTCTATATTTCAAAAATCACAATTATCACTATCAGGAAACTATTCAATGCTTTACTATTAATAATATACATTATTACAATATCATACACATCATATATACTATACATTATGAGTATATGTAGTGCACATATTTATGCATATATGCACATATATAATGTGCAATATACGTTAAGAACTGTAACTCAGCTAATGATGGGATCAAACATGCACATTTCTCGGATAACTGAATGTAACAAAAACATCCTCAAATAAATAAATGAAAATAGAGATTTCTACTTGCAACGAGACAAAAATTCAGGGAATATTATAAAAGTGTCCTGTCTCTCTCCCCCAATTTGATCATAATATAACGTATGTGAGTACTTGAAAGGAAAATGAGAAGATTATACATAAATTAGCATTTCTAAATGTAAATAAGAAGCTTTTGATCTTTTTTTTTACATAAGTTCATGGGGGAAATATCTATATACATTTTATGCATAAATATATATATATATATATGTATGAGATATTTGTGGAAGTTATACTGCTATGTGCCAACAAAGGATTCTCTCATTGAACTTGGAGTATAAAGGCAGTGATTCAAATCTTAAATTATAAAACAGGAGTTCTTTTTTTCCTCCTCATACCCTTGGGAAGTCTGGTTAATTAAAACTGTTTATTACAACTTGATCAAAAAGTCTAAATTCTATGTGTCCTACATCTAGCTACTAGAGTATTCTCTGTCATAGGCCTCATGAGGGCCTGGAGATTTTGACTTGGTAATGCAGCCTTCAAAGGGATAGGCTAACTAAGTCTTTAGTTCAAGATGTTTGTTCCAAGATGCACTGCAAAATATGCTTCAGGCTTTCTAAGAGCAGCCTTTTCTTCATTCTTAATTTAAAACTAAAATCTCCTTGCCATGCTTAATTAAACATCAGAATGCAATTAATTATTTTGTAACTATACTGGTGTAAGATGTAAACTTCAAATTTAGTATGGGACGTTAATTTGAAGTACAATGCTCTTCTCAAGAAAATGTAACTATTTTGGGTATGTTGTCATATTCTAAGTATGCAAAGATTAAAAAAAAATCTACAGTTTTATTTAGTGACAGGGGCTTGTTCAGTGATTTCATTAACACAGGGAACAACCTCTATCAAGGTAGGTTGGTATTTTCTCTGTAGTTTTAAAAAGCTTTCAAGAGCATTAATGTATTGAATGACTTGCTTAAAGTCTTGCAGACAATATTTGTTAGAGGTAGGATCTAAAGTCATGTCCCCATAGCTTTGAGACCAGTTTTCTATCCACTATAGAATGCTGCCCCTCTCAAAAATTACTTAAGAAGATAAAAATTAAGGATAAAATATAGCCAGTGGAGCATATTTTCCTAGATCTCTGGAAATCTGATAACATTTTAATATTTTACTCTTTCCTAATGTTATTGGTCGAAATCTATCTTATTTTGTGTTAGACAACTCATGTCTTCCCTATAAACCTATGAGCACATTTGTTTAAGAAAACCACGTGTTAATTTTGTTTTTTTTTTATTGGTTGTTCTAATTGTCTTACAGAATTCATTCATTTAGAAACAACAAACATTCATTCAATATCTATTATGTTCAAGGCTCTATACTGAGGCTGTGGATGTAAAACCAAAAATAATAATAATTAGCATTTATATAGTGCTTTAAAGTTATGTAGAAGTATTTTATATATATTATTTTATTTGGACCCCCAAATAACCATGTGAAGTTGGTGACATTATTCCCATATTACAAAGAGTAAAATTGACACTGGGAGTTTAAGAGAGTTATTCAGAGTCACATATGTATCTGAGGCAAGATTTAAACTCAGTTTTTTTCTACTTCAAATTTAATGCTATATCAACTACACTACGGCTGCTAAAAGGAAAAAAAAATGCTTTTACACTCATGTAATTTATGATCCGCTACAATGAAACAGAAAGTTTTGTATTTTATAGGGTGCAACTTAATACAATAAAGAAAGGCAAATATGAGGAAGGAATGGTAATCTGGAAAGACCACTGAAACAATAGAAAATGTTGTTAAAACATCCATAAGAATAGAGTATGCACTATGATCACAAAAAGAAAATTCAAGAGGAATATATGGACATAATCTTGTGACAGGGTTAGAAGAAAGAACTTTAAAAAGTGCTACAGTACTGCATGCTTTAAAATTAAATCATTTAAATTTAAGTACTTATAAGAAAGCTTAACGTTTTAGATTGGTATTCACCATTAAAAATGGATGGAGATGAAGTCTCCTGATCAGCAGCTTCTATAGATCTAAGGTCAGGAGCGTGTTGGAGACAACCGATTTTGGCAAGAGTTCAATTTTCAGCAAATTGACTACAAAACAAGACTTGGTTTATTGTCTGCTGTTTATCTAGCCTGAATAAAGTGTTCATAAAGCAGGTTAAACTTAAGAGTATGTGTATGCTTTTAATTTTTTTTTCCAGGAAAGACTAATTATGAAACATTTACCAGCACACCCCTGTGTTTCTCTATAAACATTGCCTGGCCTAAGAATTTCAGTAGAAGGCTCAACAAATGGAGTGATCACGTGACTGGAAGCCTTTGTGACAGTAAAATAATAATAGTTATAACCATAACATCAAAAATAATAATATGAACCAGCATTTACCAAGCACTTTAAATTCTGCAAAGCCCTTTAAGCCAGTTATTTGAGTCTCATAATATCCCCTGTCTAAGATCATTGATTTTGAACTCGAAGGAGACTTAGAGGACACTCCATCAAAACCATCTTGTTTTATATGAGGAAACTAAGTGACTGAGGCTAGATTGGAATTTAGATTTCCCTGACTCCCAATCTAGCATAGTATTCACTCACTACTTAGCTCCATTAAGAGTGTTCCCTGGAATCTGAGACATTCCCTCCTTCTGGCTTGAAAATCTACATTTATGTTATGAAGGTCATCACTTTTCTGTGGCTACTTAAGTCATTTACCACAGTGAAATAGGGAAGACATAAGAATTAGGTGTCCTACTTACGCACGTTTACAGATCATAGCCCAGGAAGACGTGTAGTTCACAAGAAGTCAGGAAGACATTCCTGCTGGTTGCTAGGCTCTGAGTCCTAGACTCTAAGAATGAAAAACAAGGTAGAAACCAGAAGCAAGAAGATAGAGGTTCTATTTCTTGGTCTTCTCTACCCTCCATGAGGTTTTTGGCAGCTGTATTACCTTGTTCAGACTTCCTTCTTGACTGGAATGCCTAACAGGAAAGTCCAAGTTCTGGCCCTAGCTCAGCCTCAGCTATTTCATTGGTGCTTCAGGGACAGACTGCTGCCGCAGCCAAAGCAGCTGCTAGTGCCACCTGTGTGATGCCCCTGAAGTTCTCAATCTCAAGGGTAAAACAACAAAGATGCCAGCTTTGCTCCCTTTGCCATATGGAATAGCTGACAAGAGCTATTCTGTGTCTCAAGGGCAAAGACATGAAAGGCAAAGAGGAAAGGGAAATTTAAATGACTAGACACAAAATCTCACCATTACCTGTCCTCTAATCAGGGGTTCATTGCTGTTGAAAGTGCACTTTCAGAGCCTCACTCCAATAATTCATTAATTCATTTTCTAAGATAGGAATTCTTTGGACCACTTTGACTTTCAAAGGGAAATAAGTTGCAGGCACTACACTAATAAAACATTTACTACTACTACTACTACCACTACTACTACTACTAGTACTACTAAGAATAATGATAGTAATAACAAATTCCCTTTCAAGCAGCATGCAATTCAGAAAAACTGCTAAAAGTCACAGTGTGATCTTAATGGCAATTTGCTTTAAAATCAAAATAGGTCCAGACCTGATGTTTTGCAAAGGGAATTTTGGAAGTGAAAGTAATAGCTCAATGCTAGGTCTATGAGTTTTAAAGAAGAGTCTCAAGAATAAAGCAGCAGGAATTCTTGCCTAGAGGACAGGTTTTGCCTGTGGTATAGCCAACCCTACATTTTTCTCTCTGATCTAGATGCTAAAAGTGTGATTTGACCGTTAAGTAAAAGCAGAGACTCAATCTTAGCAAAGGCAACCTAAGTAAACATCTGTATGAGTTGGTCACTGAAGCCTATGGGAACCCCTGCCTGTGTCACAGAGATCATTACCCCTGACATTCCTGAAATGTCAGTGGCTGCCTTTTTACATTCGAGATAAAGCCTACAAATGAAGCCTCTATGCCCTTTTTGTGGACAGCTGCAGGAAACGCTCTGTGATTTCAGTCACCTTAAATAACTTTCAGAGCAGTTTCCCCTTTTAAAAATAAATGGATTCCATTTTTTTTCTTCCTCAGAATACTCAGAAATCTCCTGCACATAAACATAGAAGTTTATTATGCATTCATTCCAACAGCTGCTCTTATTTAACAGCATCAATAGCCAAGGAAGTTTGATTTAGTTGGAAATCTCAATTATTCCAATATAGGAAATATTTCTAGTAAACCTAGGGTGGGATAGAGAGAAACAGTCTTTGTTTAATTCAGGAGAGGATTGATTCTTTCACAGCACAATATTTTGATCATAGTAAGAACTTTATAAATGGTTATTGAATGGAAGAACAAATTAATGTTAACATATTTCACAAAGTATAAAGCTCTATAAAAGCAAGGTTTCATTCAATATAATCTCTAAATCCTAAATTAGCATATATCATAATCTTATATTACTTTCAGGTTTGCAAAGCACTTTGCAACAAATGTTATCCTATTTTGTCCTTAATAAGAACCCTGGGAGTAAGTGCTATTACCTCCATTTTATATGAGGAAATTTAGGTATAAAGGGTTAGAAGTGTTCCATTCATAAATACACAATAAGTATCTGAAGTCAGATTTGAACTGATGTCTTTTTGACTTGAGCTCTAGTGCTGTATTCACTACTCCACCTAAGCTGCTTTGATAATATATGAGAAATGATAAAACTCCATTATGCCACTGGCATTAGTGTCCAAGAATTTCACAGGCCTTATTAGGGTCCCATATTAATATAATAATTGTCTCTTAAGAAGTATTATGGCTTGGACAGAGAAGATAGTTTTGAAATGAAAAAAACAAAACGTTGATGTAAGTATTGCCTCTGATAGACACTGACTCCTTCACAATCACAAGAGGCAATGGTAATATGGAAAGAGGGTATGGTTTGGAGTAAGAGAAACTGAATTTGAATCAAAGCGTTCTAGCACTTTTACTTGTTGTGTGACCTTGGCTATCTCAGTTAAATCTAGGTTTTCTTCCTTTTTATTTTGTGCTGAATGAAGGCTTTGAACTAGATGAGATCTATGATCCCTTCCACCTCTACATATATGAAATTAAACTTATGAGATCATTCAATTCCTTTAGACCTTCAGGCAATGATCTAAGAAAAAGTTATTCATTAGTTACCCATATACATTGGTAAAAAGAAAAAGTTATTCATTAATTACCCATCAACATTGGTAAAAGGCAATGAGAGGTCACAGCACCAAAAAGTCACAGGCTTAGACCCCTTTCCATGTAAATTATATATAACTATATAAATAGGAGACAGTATCTGAAGCACAATATTTGATCCATTTTATCAATCAAGAATACAAAGTATAAGGAATAATCATCACAAGGAACTTAGAATCTTTTTTGAAAGACAAGAACCTATAAATAGCAAAATTATAACTATTTAGAAACACAAGAATAGTGCTACAAGGCAATATGACATCAATGAGAAATGAGAAATACTGAAGATGGAAAGATAATTGTTCTCTCTGGGTTCAGAGATCTTTGAGAGCTTGAGTGCTCAGAGCTCACTACACTGAAGACTTTCTTTCCAATTATACTTGACTGGATTAGGAGGTCATGGACATTTTTGTTTGATGTTTTAATTTGACAGACCCATTTGACTTTGGAACAACTATAAATATAAATGAATAAATTATAAAAAAGAATTAATTAACAATTCAACCTTTTTCAATATTCCATCATATCTTCTACAGACGTCCTACCCCTTTGCTTCATGGTGGCATGAAGGTGACTTTTTATTCTTGGAGGCTTTACTAATCTTGAAAGTTTTCAAGTACAGTCTTCAGGCAGATTATATTGGATATCTGAGGGGACAGCCTTGTTGTTAGAGACATATCTGATCAGTAGGTGATAAAATAAAAGCAAATTCTGGACTTGTTCAAAACCCTTCTGCTTCTTTAAAAAAGGTGGGAAGGCAGCCAAAAAGGTAGGGCAAGGCGGGAGGAGAGTTAATAACCAGTTTATGCTATATGCAAGGATAAATTTAAAAACTGGGGCACCAAATGTGATATCTTCATTTAACTACCAACAAGTTGATATGCTAATGAAGAAAATGAGCCATGTCGATATTGATTTTCACATCATAAATGAGATCTGAAGAAGTCACAGATAAATGAAAGAATGATTCACAGATTTCCTTCATAGAGACAAACAAAATATTTGGAGGGAGTAGTTTCCTCACTGATAAGAAAAAGCACTTACTGGGAGATGTCATCTTCCCTTTCAGTAATAATAAGAGGGATTGGCAAAGGGAACATTATTAAGATGGCATGTTAATAGCGATTGTTTCTGTTCCAACCAGAAACTCTTGAGGATCTTCCCCTCCCAGGCTGATTCTTTTGTTAAGGCGAAGTAAGCCATCTTTTGCCTCAATTTATACCTATGGGTGACACCTTGGAGAAATTGAGACTCAGGAAAGACCTTAGCTTGAAAAGGTCAAGATCTTCCACTGCATTCAGGACCATTACCAGAAATCCTGAACTATGTCTTGCCACTGGATTCAGATGATTCTCAAGGAGAAAATGAGACTGATGACACTGCACAGTTCTGCCTCACTTAAATCCAATTTACTTGCAAGTTAAGACATCACCTTCCAGATGTCATTGATCCCCTTCAAGAATGAAGGACAAACAACAACTACAAAGATATTCACTGAAAATGTACCAACATATATTGTAAAGATGAAATGCAGAAAAAATATCTAAAGAACCCGACAGTTTCTAAAATAACTCAAAAACTTGATTCTTCAGTGTGAAACTAGACAGGAAAAGATGGCCATTATTATGCCAAGGACTTGTGATTTCAGCTATGTAGGAATTCTCTCCAATGAGAAAGACTACACCCTGTCTATAAATTTTCAATACGTTAAAAAGTATTTATTAAGCATCTACCATGTTTCTGACACTGCAGAGAATATGAAAAATAAACAGCACCTACTCAAATAAAGTTTACAATTAATTAGGATCAAAATAGTATAAACATATATGAGTAAATGCAAAATTAGTGTAAAGTAAATAGAAAGTACTTCAAGGGGGAAGGAGGTACTATTTGTGGAAAAACCACTTATGGGACATAGCACTGGAGGTGAACTTTGATGGAGTCTAAGAATTCTAAGAGTCAGAGGTGAAGAGGAAGTACATTCCAACCACAGGAGAAAGCTAGGGAAGTGTTGGGCCTATGAAGAATAGGAAGTTGGCTAGTTTAACAGGAATGTAGCCTACGGTACTTAAAAATAATTAATATTTAATAAGCCTGGAAACATATAGGTTGGAACTTGACTATGGAGGGCTTTGTATGTATTTTGGGATAGAGGCAATAAACTTTCAGAGTAGGGAATGCAAAATGGTCATACCTTTATGTTTTAGGTATACCACTATTGCAACTGTATGGAAAATGGGGTTAGAAATGGGAGAGACTTGAATTAAAGAATGGAGGTTATAGCGATCCGGAGAAGATGTTGCCGTGTAAGTGTGAAAAAGGCATATGTGAAAGATGTGAGAAATAAAATCAGTAATACCTGATAATTGATTGTATATTGGGTGAGGGAGGTGTCTAGTGGGTGAGGGAGAAGTAAAAGACAAAAATAGCTCCAACATTTTTAATTTAGGTGACTGGAAGGATCTTGACTCCCTTGACCAAAATAGAGAAGTAATGAGGAAGTCAGGTGAAATTCCTGTGGTGTATAGAGTTGGAAATGCTGGAAATACAGCTGGTAATGTAGGTCTTGAGATTAGATAAGATACTCTTTGGAAATACAGATTTGGGAGTCATCTACATAGCGATGATAATTTATTTCACAGGAGTTGTTGAAATAACAGAGAGAGAAAAGAAGAGATATCTAGGTGGACTCCTTATAATGTGGGAAAAGGGGTTGGAAGAAGGGGAGAGACTTGGATGTTAAGACATTCTGCATCTGTGTAAAGCACTGTGGAGCACTGAATTGGAGTTCCAGCAGCCGAATTAGATTCTCATGTATATAACCTTTACTACCTGTGTGACCTAAGACAATTCGTTTTCGGTTAGCTTGACTTTGTTTATCTGCTAAATGAAGAGTACTGACTAAATTACTTCTCAAGTTAGGTCTAACTTGAAACCTCTGATCCAATAAAGAAGAGTGAAATGGGACAGCCGGACAAGTACAGAAAATAGTGTCGTAAAATCCCAGAGAAGAGAGAGCATCCAGGAAGAGAGGGAAGCCAACAGAGTCAAATGTGTCTAGAGGTCAGGAAGGATGAGGACTGAACTTAAATTACTGATTTTCACCATTAAAAAAGCATTGATAACTTTGGGGAGAGCAGCATTAGTTTGGTGATGAGGACAAAAGCTGATTATAAGCTACTGGAAACTTAAATGAGAGAAAAGAAATTGGAGGTAATGAGTCTGGACAATGTTTTGGAAGACTTTATCAATTTAAAAAAAATGATATGGAATGATAGCTTTACAGTCTTAGAGAACGACCTTGGACTCAGAGGTGTTAAAAGCTTTCTTATGATCAATTGCATAGCTACGAAATGTAGGGAAAGTAATTTGAACACAGATTTTCATCAATTCATATCCAGCACACCATCCAGTATGGCATACTGAAACCAACAAAAATGAACACCAATGAAAGGGCACTGGAAAATATAGGATGAGGTGAGAAGTGAAAAAGATCATAAGAAATCAGAATATGAAATGCAAATACTCAAAAAACTTACACCTGTGTATCAAAATTTTTTCAAGAAAATATTGTAAGACTTGACAATCACCAAACAACTGGACAAAAATCAATTTGCTGGATTTTGTGCAGAAAGAAATGATTGATTACTAATGTTGGCACTATTTAAGAATCAGCTTTCTGAAATCAGTCCAATCGTCTTCTATTTTAAACAAAAGCAAAAATTCACATTAGAGTTGAATAAAAGATAAAGAGGATTAAAAAAAAAGATGCATGTCAACATGTCAACTTGTCCTATTTAAATTACCCACTTAAAAGTCAATGAATTGATTGATTATTCTAATTTCTTAAATTGTACCAGTAGAAAACATTTGTTATATCAGGACTGCAAAAAGTGATCAGAAATAATCTTCATCACAAAATGCTTATTTTCTTTTCTAAGCAGAATTTAATGTCTGCCAAGAAAAAGAAAAAACAGCTTAGAATGCAAGTTAATTTGCAAAACACACTGCCATTGTTGTTTGCTTGTGTCTGACTCTTCATGACCCTGTATGAGGTTTTCTTGGCAAAGATACCGAAGTGGTTTGCCATTTCCTTCTTCAGTGGATTAAGACAAACAGAGGTTAAGTGCCTTGCCAAGGATCTCAAAACTAGGGATTGTCTGAGGTCAGGTCTTTCTGACTCGAGGCTCAGCACTCTATCTACCTACCTGCCAAAAAGTAAGTTGTGTCCAACTCTTCCCATTTGGGATTTTCTTGGCAAAGATGCTGGGTTGGTTTACCATTCCCTTCTCCAGTTCATATTACAGATGAGGGAAGTAAGATAAACAGGGTTAAGTGACTTACCCAGGGTCTGAATGAGTCCAGGCTTAGCACACTATGTACTACACCACCTGGCTGCCCTTGGAAAACATAATATATCCATAGTAGACAAGAAAAAGACAAATACAAATAATTGAGGGGGAAAATGAGTCTGCAGAAATATTGGTATGTGAAATTTTCAAAGGAGATTATCCCAAGACCATTTATAGATAAAACTAAGGGAAGAATATTAAATAAGTAAAAAATGAAATATATCTACTAGAATTTTTGTAGTAACTAAGTCTCAAGTTTAGAATAGAAGCAATACTTCAATGTTAGTATCTTATTAGATGATGTGTGAAAGTAGAAATGGCAAACAGGAAAATAGAGTTAGGGTTGAGGAGCTGGACCTGAGTAAATAAATTCAGCACAAAAATAGACTTGAATGACACAAGGTTAAAGGCAATCAAGATTTGATTTTTAAGATGTTTCTAAAGGAAAAAGCAGCCAAAAGAATGTTAAATAATGCAATGCTATCGGCAGAAACAAAACAAAACAAAACAACAAAAACCAACTGAGCAACTGTCAGTGAGTATTCAACCATAAGACTACTTTCTTATCTCTTTAAAATCTTTATATAAGTAGTTTATGCATATATTGAAGCTATTACTAATGTAAATATTAGAAGACTATTCAGATACACATTACTTTGTGAAGTCAATCATATTATTTTCCATAATACAGCTGTCAAAGATTTACATAGGATAAAAGATCCTTGATTTTTAAAATGGATATGATAATGTTCAATGGAGCTTTAAGGATCTGTTGTTCTGTAATTTCAGTCATGTGTCTTTGGGATGCATTTGGGATTTTCTTGGCAAAGAAACTAGAGTGGTTTATCATTCCTTTTCCAGTTCATTTTACAAATGAAGGAACTGAGACAAATAAGGTTAAGTGACTTGCTCAAGGTCACAAAACTAGTAAATGTCTGAGGTCAAATTTGAACTCAAATCTTCTGACTTCAGACCTAGTGTGCTATCTGACAGGGTATGAACCCACGTCAAGACCTTTGCCTCTTACGCCAAAAGAATTTAGGTCCCATTTGTCTTAAGTCCCTGGAAAAATTCCATCTTAAACTCTCCTTGGAATTCCCCACTTCATCTGACATTCACCTGAGGCTATAAGACTTGCATTATCTCTGCCCAGTTCTCTGCTTTCTTTAACCTAGCCTAGCCCTCTGTTTTTTATTTCCTTCAGCTACTTCTCACCTTTGATCCTATCTACTATTCTCTTGGTTCATGGCTTCCCTCCTCTAGTTACTTCAGTCTACTGGCCACTCCCATCCAAATCCTCCCTAGACCCTTCTTCCAATCACCCCAGACTATGTGGACAACCCTAGATCCCTCCCACAGTCTTTCTATATAAAAGTCCCATCATATTTCCATGAAGGTGCTCAGATTCAATCTGGCCCACTTCAATTAGCAATATAAATTTTCAATTCCCTTAAGAATCTGTCCAATATGGTAAATTTTTAATATACCTTGTTTTTCTTTGGCTAAAAGAAGACTTGAGTTGAATTCATTTGGGCAGGACCAGTTTTTCAGAGTCCCACCACCCCTAAACCTCAACACTATCTATGGTGCAACCTGGTCACAGGAATACTTATTTTCTTGAGTTCAAATCTTCTCCATCATGATAACACTTGAACACATGGAAACAGATGAATTCACTATGGGAAAGAATGTGGGTATGTAAAAGAAGAGGGCACAAGATAGCACACTGCATGATATTCACAATAAGGAAGTAGGAGATTATATAGGTAAAGAACAAAGAAGTATATATTATAGAAGTCGTCAGACAGGTAAGAAGAGTAAAGGAATAGAACAACTTTGTTGAAGCCAAAGGAAGAAAGAATATCTTTGGGGAATTCCTCAACCCAGAGAGTCTAAGACCCTTAAAAGAATAACTTCTCCCACCTAAATTTAAGTGGAGGTCAGTCAAGAGATAGGGTGACAAGATAAAAAAGAAAATTTAGCATAGGTTGATGGGCCAGGTAGGCTTAGTAGCCAGGACAAGAACAGAGATAGATGTATTTATCTATATTGCATATGTCTGAGAGATGTATCAAACCATTTTTGATACAATAGGAAGTCTTAAGTTAATATCAGACTATCTAAGGCCAGACCAGAAGGAGTGGAGGCCTCCCTTTTGAGATAGAATCAGCACAACTTCTGCAGACTTCATTATATTGTCTTCTGGGAAGATTTCAGAGGAGGAAGAGAACACAATTTCCCTAACCTTAAAGCAGGTTTTGTTCATTTTTCAGGAACTGGAATAAATGATATTGGGTAGATCAAAAAGATGAGGCCAGGGATAAAGCTACAAGAGTTAGACGGTATGGTATTATTTGTGATAAGCTGCCAAAAGCCTAGGAGTTTTGCAGTTGACCACATTTTCATGAGAAGAGAATTTAAAACAAATGATTAAAAGTGAAGGACAATTCAGTGGTTCTATCTAGTATTTTGGTTCTTCTTGCCTTTCCCCAGGTCATGCGTATGTCAGGCCCATTTTGGGGGCTTAGAGAAACTGAGTTACTACAAAACTGCTTTGTGAGTTTATTGGAATGCAGCCCCATCTCCACCCTTAGTTGGTTTGAAAAGGATTGTAGATAATCAGGAAAAAAATGTTTGTTAAAAGACTTTTCAAGGCTGTCAGATATAGACTTGAGACTAGACTTCTATGGCTCTGACTGGAAAAAAGCTATTTCAAATCACAGACTAAACACCTTCAGGCTTTCATTAGTAATTTGATTTGTCAATGTTCCAAAAAAGCTTTGGCCCTCAGGCTAAGGCTCTGAAATCCAGCAGCCCCCTCTCCTTGTGGAGATAAAACTGAGTACCAGGACTCGAGATATTTGGAACTGCCTTTGAGTCACTGAATGAACAAATGAATGAATCAAAAAGCATTTATTAAGTTTATTGTTTGTGAAGCACATGGGATACAAAAAGAAAGTGAAGCTTCTAATAGAGAGCAACATATATTGGAGATTTCAGGTACAAATCAGATGGAGATGCTTCTGATCCTAAGGGTGCATGTGCAAAGCAACATTGAGCAAAACTGATAATTGGTACTGATGGAATGGGATCTGAGCCCCTCAAAGGAAAAGACCATGTCTTTGGGATCTGAACCCCAAAAATGAAAATCCCTGGATTTTCCCAGCAGTCCAAGTCCCAGTATTTTCGTAGGGCAAACAGCCCTTCCCAGTTAATTAACTGTCATTTCATTGTCTGCACCTGGCTTCATCCCAGACCACCATTCCTTAACTCCATGGAAAACTTTTCTCTGTTCCTACTCCCTTCTGTATAAAAGATCCATCTTGCCTCCATTAAAATGCTCAGATTCCTATAGAGTCTGGCTGGCTTGCATTAGGGGTACAAATTCTCAGATTCTTAAAATCTGTCCAATATGGAGGATTTTTAGAATAATGCCCACCCTGATCCATGTTCTAATAAACTTTGTCTTTGGTTGAAAGAAGGCTTGGGTTGAATTCATTCAAGATAGGACCCACATGCCACTATTTCAAGGTCCTTTCACCCCTACACCTCAAAACCACTCTATCATTGCTGTATATCCTTGCCGTGTTTGGGCAAGGGAAACTTCTTTGTTAAGTTCAGACTTACAAGTGTCCCATTGTGTAACAAATTTGAGCCTCAGCTAAAAGTCTTGGGCTTACAGAAGACTCCTAAAAAAAAAAATTCATTTGCATTCAAATCTTTTCCCTCCCCCCGCAACCCTCATACACACCCTTTTTTACTGTGCCAAATTCAGTCAAATTGCTTAAGTTTATTTAAGTCTGCCTTGGTTGCAAATTCTTTTATAAAGTTTTAAGAAAGGTTACAAAAAACCCACTGTACTATTGTGCAGTTTATATAACTTGATATATGTCTTCATAGATATAATTTCATTGATAGTGCATCAATTTTATTAAAGTGACCTGTTCTATAATATTAGGGAGGTTTTTTTTTGAGTATTGTATTAGAAGTACTTGTTTAAAATTATGATCTGGTTGGAAACTTCCCATGCATTCTGTCATGAATGAATAGTCCCATGAGGTAAGCCACCGGGCGTGACAGCATGAAAGAGTTTTAAGATTATTTGCTCCATGTTCAAATATCAGTAAGACCAAACATGGCATGGAACCAATTATGCAAAAATAGACAAATGTATCTCTATTACACACAAGATGAACAAATAAATAACCCGCCAGAAAAAAATGAATAATTAATCTATTTGTACATGGCAATTTAACGAAGCTGGTCAAACCACCTCAAATTTTTGAAAGGTCAAATCCTCAAGTGAGGAATATACTGAACCACCCAGAGAAAATAACCATCAGGTATCTAATGGCCATTTCAGGAAATTTAATTCTCAATGCAGAAACCTATTTGTTTCCAGGGAAGAAAAACTTGTTTGACTCCTACCTACTTGATAAGATTGTTAAGGTAGGAACGAAGTAAAGTCAAATAAACTATGCTTAGTTTTTTCTTCTCTCAAATATATACATTCTGCAGCTTAAACAGAAATGAGAAATATTCAGCAGCAGCAGCATAATTATTGTTTTTCTTTCTTTTTCCGATAAATTCTTATTTCAGAGTAGATACAGATGCATTATTAGATAATTACTTTTTGGAGGGTCGGGGAGAGGAACAGTGTAGTCCCTTTCCCCTTTTATCATTTTTTTCTTTTATCATTATTTTACAGTTTATTCCTATACAAGTATCTGTTTTCTGTTCCATTAATCTGATCTTAATTCCAGTGAGTTTCCAAGGCTTGTTGAATGGATTTCACTCCAGAAAATCCAAATGGATGGAATGCAATTAATACCTGTGATACAACAAAATTATGAAGAGATTCAAGTTTTACTCCATGTTCTTTTGCTTTATCCTTATAATGCCTTCTTATAGGAGTTTCTTTTTTTCTCCCAAATATTTATCCTTTTCCCTTTTCCAAATGCGATTTCCTCTGACCTCTATCTCTTAACTTTTCTCATGAGCTCCTCATTCACACATCTAACTGACTACTAATTATTTAACCCCAATAACTCTCCAGCATTTCAAATGAAAAATGTCAAACACCAAACACATTATCAATTTTCTAAAGTGAGCTTCTTCTGAGAGTGTTACTCTCTCAGTGAACTAGACATGATACCTGAGGACTAGTATGATGATGATATTGACAATAATGATTGAAAATAATAATAACAAACTTCTCCAAATCTCACAAACTTTTCTTGTTGTGCATAGGGAAGAAAGAGATCAAGGAAGACAATGCAAAGTAGTGGAATGTCAGCCAGAACCATGTTCGGGATGGCTCCTTAGACCCTGAAATCATTATGTTAACTTTGAAAGCCAGGTAGGAACTTTGCAACTCTCACAAATTGTGGTCTGCATCTACAACTGATAGACTTTATACCTAAGCTAATCTGATATGAGTCAAAGAAATAGACAGAGCATGAAGGATGGCTATATTTGAAATATTTGATGGATCTTGACATGGGGAATAGCGAAATGAGTGGTACTGTTTCTTATTCTGCTACTATAAGAAGGCAATATAATTAAAGGGATAAACATCAAATGCAAAAACAAATACCGATATCCCTTACTGCAAATGCATCATTGAAGATGGCACTGAACACTAATGTACTCAATATACAGATGTGAATAAAATAAATTAAAGATAAGAAAGTATTCATTTTGTGCCAGCATTCTATCATATCAACATTGCAAAGACATATTTCTAGTTATAGACAAAGACTTCCATGATTTTTTAAAAAACTTCAATTACAAGGTTCTTCCTAATAGCTTAGTCATAGAGTTTAGTAACTCCCTGATTGATGGAGTAAAAAGGTTATGCTAATTTGGATTAACTAATTTTAATATTTGTGGCAATTCTACAAAATATAGCTCAAACCACAGTGGTGATCCCAACAAGATTTATCAGATACATTAATTGTTACCTATTTTTGACAATTGTGTGAGTACAATGATATCAGTAAAAGCACCTCAAATGTATTTCCAAAGTGAGTGGTGCAGATTATTGTGTCTGACAAGAGGAAGACATTCTGTGGCATCAGAACCACAAATCAATTGCCATCAATTGCAATCAATCAATCTGCCTCAATCAAATCCATTTCAGAGCTAGATGCCATTGTTCAAAACAAGACAATCTGGAGGTTCTTCGATAAGAAGGGAGGACCTGATTTAGATATTTACTGCTGAACATGTCACTAAAGATTTGACAATCTTATCAAAAGAGTTAAGTATGAAAATAGAAAACAAGAAAAGTGACAAGAGGAAAGGGACTATATTACTGTTGACATGAACAACAAGTTGAAACTAAGGGCATGAGATTCTTGGTGGTATCTTTTAGAAGTGCCTCAAGAGTAGAGGTTTATCTTTGGATGACATCCACAGACTCTTGGCAGACTTTCTTGTTTTTCAAGAAAAAGCCTGAGAAATCTGGGTCACTTCCATGCTACAATTAAGCACCAAAGTGGGTCATTTCCAAACCAGGTCACCTGTACTTGTGCATCTTCTTCCATTCCCACTGGGCCTAAAGTATCCCTCCCATTTGGGGTGTTGATGGTGAATTTCTACTTTATTTTGCCTGGAACATGGCTCACTCATACTTTTTAAATTCTCTTTCCATGATGTCTCCTAAAAATTTAAACTACTTGAGGATAGGAGCTATCTTGCTTGCATAAATGTATATCTCAAATATTTAACACAGTGCTTGACATACAGTAAGCATTATTTTTTAATTAAATGATTGTTACATTTTATTGATGTGGATAATATTTGTTCCTGGTAAACCTGAATAAAAATGTTGTGTATTCATTAGGTTCTGTTTCAATGGAGGATGGCATTTCAGGATGGTGGGGAAAAGAAAAACAAATTTGAATTTGTAGGTTGTCTGAGGCAGTGTACCTCATGTGTGCATGAAGGACAGGGTTAGGGAAGCTTTGTTACTTTACTTAGTACATTTTTTGATGAAAGATCTTTTGTCTTGAACTAAGCAACATGTTCTTTTTCTGAAACATAAGTGTGAACTTCTCTCTAGGGTTAGGAATTATCATTTTGAGTGGGTTTTGAACCATAGAGTTAATCAGAAAATTCTTTTTTTAATCTATTTTTGACTTAAATACTAAAACATAAATACATAATGTGAAAAGACAAAGAAACATACTATAAATTTAAACATTAAGACAAATATGAAATAAGAAAAATGGGAAGGGGGCAAGATGGCAGAGTAAAAGCAGGGACTTACCTGAGCTCCTCCACAAATTCCTTCAGATACATCTAAGAAGTGAGTAGTAAAGTGAGTGGTGAAATTCACTGGGAGGCAGAATGTGGCAGATTTCCAGCCCAGGCCAGCCTGAAAGTTCGAAGGGAAGGGTCTGTTACACTGAGCTGGGGGAGTACAGAGCATGCAGGAGACACCAGTGCAGATGTGGTCATAACAGAGTGGGAACATCCTAGGTGGACTGGAAGTAGCAGTTCAGATTCTCAAATCACTCAGCACAGGACAGGAGTCCAGCAGAGCTGGATGAGAGAGAAGCTCAAGGCCCCCAGCAGATGCAGCAGCTACTCCTGAGGTTGTCAGCCCACAGACTACATAGTTGAAAGTCACCTACTTGAATTCCCAGGACCCAACATGGCGGAGTAAACTGTAAGTACTCTCACCCTCTGTTGTTGACTTGGAAATACCCAGAGAATACTGCCCCAGGAAAAATTCTGGAAAAGTAGAGTCAGCAGAAAAGGTATAGTAGTCTTTTAGCTTGGGAGGCTTTGGAGATCACCAGGAAGAGTCCCTCTAACTGTGGCTGAAGGGGAGCAGTGCAGGACCAGAAAGGTTCCGGCAAGTCCCACCTGAGCAGAGGAAAAAGAGATCTTGAACTTCAGGGGTGTACAGCAAGCAAGCACCAACACCAGGACCCCAGGTATGCCTGAGAACAGCCAGGGGAATTGGGCATGTACCAGTACAGACAGAATTTGCGCAGTCCTGGGGAGGAGGAGATGTCCAGTGGTCAAAGCACCCCTCCCACACCTCATACTTTGAGTTTCAGTGTAACATTGGGGAAACTCAAACTTCACCTCGCCGGGATTTTGGGCACACACCAGCCAGCTCAGCACAAGGTAAACTGCACCATTACATAGTTTCTAAATGAAAGAGCCAGAGGTCACAGTACACAAAGCCAGTAAGCAAGACCCTAGCTCCAAACACAAGAAACATGTGATGGAGCGTGCTGTGGCAGAGATCCACTTTAAAAGCCAAGATAAAGGCAATCATGATGAGCAAGTAGCATATCAGAAAATCAAAGACTATAGAATCTAATTAAGGGGACAGGGAGGAACAAAATATGAATTCAGAAGACAAAAGCATTGACATTATATCCATTTCTGAAACCTCAAAAGAGAATATGAACTGGTCTAAAGCCCAAAGAGCATTCTTGGAGGAGGTCAAGAAGAATTTTAATAGCCAAGTCAAAGAGGTGGAAGAAAAATTGACCAATGATTTTAAAAATACAAACAGTCCTTAAAAAGTAAAATTGGCCAAATGAATAAGGAGATACAAAACTTAACTGGAGAAAAATAACTTTAAAAAAAGAAGTAAAAAAACCTAACTGAAGAAAACAATTCATTAAAAAAATTGAATTGGGAAAGGAAAAAATGAATAATGCTATGAGGCATCAAGAATCAATCAAGTAAAATCTAAAGAATGAGCAAATAGAAGAAAACGTAAAATATTTCATTGGATAAACAATTGATCTGGAAAATATATCCAGGAGATAAAATCTGAGAGTTTTTGGTCTATCATAAAACCATGATGAAAGAAAGAGCCTAGATAGTATCTTCCAAGAAATCATCAAGGGAAACTGCCCTGAAGTCTGAGATCCAAAGGGCAAAATAGTCATGGAAAGAGTACATCAATCACCTCTTAAAAGAGATCCACAAATGAAAACATCAAAGGATATTGTTGCCAAATTTCAGAATAATTAGGTCAAGGAGAAAATACTGTAAGCAGCTAGAAAGAAACAACTCAGATATCGAGGAACTGCAGTCAGCATCACACAGGACCTTGCAGCTTCTACATTTAAATACCAGAGGGATTGGAGTATGATATTCTGTAAGGCAAAAGGAGTATGATATTCTGTAAGCTTGGACTTCAACCAAGAATCAATTACCCAGCAAAACTGAGCATAATCTTTCAGACAAGGAGATGGAAATTCAATGAAATAAAAAATTGCCAGACTTTGTTGATGAAAAAGCCAAAGATCAATAGAAAACTTGGTCTTCAAATACAAGACTCAAGAGAGGAATAAAAGAGGTAAACAGGGGGAAAAAAGAGAAAAAAACTTGTTATCCAATATGGGCAAACTGTTTACATCCATGAATGGGAGGATATACTTGTTGATTTTGACAATTGAATATCTATTACAACATTTAAAAGGGATATACATAGATAGAGGGTGTGGGTATAAATTAAATGATTTGATGCTATAAAACCTAATTAAAGGGCACAGAGGTAAAAGAGGGAAAGAGGAGGCAGAAAAGGGTAAATTACTTCACATAAAATCATATTATAGTAGAGGAAAAGAAGGGAGGGAGATGAGCATTATTTGTGCTTTACTCTCATCATGTTTGGTTTAAGGAGGGAATATTCTCAGTTAAGTACAGAAGTCTAATTTGATATATAGGCAGTAGGAGGGGAAAAGAGAAAGAAAAGGAAGGGGATGGTTAGAAGGGAAGGAATAAGTAGTAATGGAAAACAGAAAAAAAAGGAGGGGGACTGATAGAAGGGAGAAAAGGCTGAGAGAGGCATGAAGGAAATAGGATAAAGAGAAAGACAGATAATAATCATAACTTTGAATGTGAATGGGATAAACTCTCTCATAAAATGAAAGTGTATAGAAGACTGGATTAAAAACCATGATCATATAATATGTTGTTTACAAGAAACACATGTCAAACAGGGAAATACATACAGGGTAAAGGTAAAAGATTGGAGAAGAATATATTATGCTTCAGCTGAAGTACAAAAAAAAGGCAGGGGTGGCAATCTTAATCTCAGACAAAGCAAAAGTAAAATTTGATCTAATCAAAATAGATAAGGAAAGAAACTATATCCTGCTAAAACACACCATAGAAAGGGAAACAATATCATTACTAAATGTATATGCACTAAGTGTTATAGCATCCAAATTCTTACAGGACAAGGTAAGGGAGTTACAGGAACGAATAGAGACAAAAACTATAGTAGTAGGGGACCTCAGCCTCCCACTCTCTGAACTTGATAAATCTAAACTCAAAATAAACAACAAAGAAGGTAAAGAGGTGAATAGAATTCAGGAAAAGGTAGATATGATAGACGTCTGGAGAAAATTGAGTGGGGATAGAAAGGAATACACCTTTTATTCAGTGTTACATGACAATAAAAATTGACCTTGTCCTAGAGTATGAAAATCTCTCAGTTTAGTGCAGAAATCCAGAAATAGTCAATATATCCTTGTCAATTCATGATACATTAAAAATTATATTTAAGAAAGGGCCATTGAAATACAGAAGAAAAATTAACTGGAAGCTAAATAATCTAATACTAAAGAATGAGTTGGTAAAGATAAATCATAGAAACAATCAATAACTTCATTCAAGAGAATGACAATAATGAGACAACTTATCAAATCTTATGTGATACAGGGAAAGCAGTTCTTAGGGGAAGTTTCTATCTTGAATGCTTAGATGAATTAAAGAGAGAAAGAGGAGATCAGTGAATTGGACATGTAACTAAAAAAAAAATCTAGGAAAATAACACATTGAAAGTCCTCAATTAAATACCAAATTAGAAATAACAAAAACCAAAAGAGAGATTAATAAATTTGAAATTAAGAAAATTATTGAACTAATAAATAAAACTAAGAGCTGATTTTATGAAAAAAATATAAAATTAATAAATCTTTGGTCAATCTAATGAACAAAAAGAAAGAAGAAAATCTAAAAACCCATATTAATAATGAAAAGGGTTAATTCATCTCCAGTGAAGAGGAAACTAAAAGAATAATTAGAAATCATTTTGTCAAAATGCCAAAATAAATTTGACAATCTTAGTGAAATAGATGAATATTTACAATATAAATTGCCTAGATGAACAGAGGGGAAGTAAAATACTTAAATAACCCCATCTCAGAAAAAGAAATTGAACAAGACACCAATGAATTCCCTAGGAAAAAAAGCTCTAGGTTCAGATGGATACAGAAGTGAATTCTATTGAAAATTCAAAGAACTGTCTATTTCAATATTATATAGACTATTTGGGAAAAATGGCAAAGGAGTTCTACCAAATTCTTTTTATGATACAAACATAGAGGTGATACCTAAACCAGGAAGCTCCAAATCAGAAAAAACAAATATAGAACAATTTCACTAGCAGATATAAATGCAAAAATTTTAAATAAGATATTATCAAAAATACTACAGCAATGTATTATAAGTATGATACACCTTGATCAGGTAGGATTTATATCATGACTGGTTCAATATTAAGAAAACTATCAGCATAATTGATCATATCAACAACAAAACTAACAGAAACCATGTGATTATCTCAATGGATGCATAAAAAGCTTTTGAAAATATACAACACACATTCTTATTGAAAACACTGGAGAGCATGGAAATAAATGGAGTCTTTCTCCAAAGAATAAGTAAAATCTACCTAAAGCCATAATCAGACATTATATATAATGGGGGTAAGATAGATGCATTTCCAACAAGATCAGAGATGAAACAAGGATGTCCATTATCATCACTATTATTCAACATGATATTAGAAATATTAGCTTCAGCAATAAGAGAAGAAAAATAAATAGATGGAATTTGAGAAGGCAAAGAAGAAACTAAGTTATCACTTTTCATAGATGATATGATATACTTGGAAAATCCTAGAGAATCAAGGAAAGAGCTACTTGAAATAAGAAATAACTTTAGCAAAGTTGCAGGATATAAAATAGACCCACATAAATTATGTGTCTTTCTATATATTATTAACAAAGCCATATAGCAAGAGGTAGAAAGAAAAATCTCATTTGAATTTACAGTAGACACTGTAAAAAAAATTAGGAATCTACGGCCAAAAAGAAAAAAAAAGCCCAGGGACTGTATGAACACAATTACAAACCACACCTCTCACAAATAAAATTAGATCTAAATTATTGAAAAAACATCAGTTGCTGTTGGCTAAGCCAAGCTAATATAATAAAAAATGACAATTCTACCTAAATTTATTTACTTCTTCAGTGCCATACTAACCAAACTACCAAAAAACTATTTTATAGAGCTAGAAAAAAATAATGTGAAAATTCATCTGGAAGAACAAAAGGTCCACGATATCAAGGGACTTAATGAAAAGAAATACTAGGGAAGGTGGCCTAGTCATACCAGATCTCAAATTTTATTATAAGACAGAAATCATCAAAATCATTTGGTACTATATAGGAAATAGAGGGGTAGATCAGTGGAAAGAATTAGGTACACATGAAACAATACTCAAAGTCTCTAGCAGTCTAGTGTTTGATAAACCCAGGGACCACAACTTCTGGAATAAGAACCCATTATTTGACAAAAACTGCTGGGAAAACTGGAAAATAGTGTAGTAGAAACTGGGCATAGACCAACACCTGACACTGTATACCAGAATAAAGTCCAAATGGGTACACAATCTAGGCATAAAGTCTGATACTATAAACAAATTCGGGGAGCAAGGACTAGTTTATGTTAGATTGATGGAAAATAGAAGGATTTATGACCAATGAAGGATAGAGAACATTTTGAAATGCTAAATGGATATTGCTGATTACATTAATGATTACATTGATTACATTACATTGATTACATATGAAAACTTTTGAACAAACAAAGTCAATGAAACCAAGATTAGGAGGGAAGCAGAAAGCTGGGAAAGAATTTTTACAGCTAATGTCTGTGATAAAGGCCTCATTTCTAAAATACATATAGAATTCAGTCAAATTTACAAGAATACAAGTCATTCCCCTATTGATAAATGGTCAAAAGTTATAAACAGGTAGTTTTAGGAGAAAGAAATTAAAGTTATTTATAATCATATGAAAAAATGCTTTAAATCACTATGGATTAAAGAAATACAAATCAAAACAACTCTGAGCTATACCATCACACCTATCAGAGTGGCTAACATGACAAAATAGGAAAATGATAAATGTTGTAGATATGGGAGAGTTGGAACACTAATTCATTGTTGGTGGAGCTGTGAACTGATCCAACCATTCTGGAGAGCAACTTGGAACTATCCCCAAAAGCCTACAAAAATATGCATACCTTTTGACCCAGTGATCCACATCTACAAAAATATTTACAGCAGCTTTTCTTGTGTTGGCCAAGAACTAGAAATCAAGGGAATTCCCATTATTTGGGAACAAGTTGTGGTATATGAATGTTGTGGTATATATTTGGGAACAAGTTGTGGTATATGAATGTAATATTTTTTCTGTTATAACGAATGATGAAAAGGCAGACTTCAGAAACACTGGGATAGGCTTATATGAATTGATTCTGAGTGAAGTGAGCAGAACCAGGAGAATATTGTACAAAATAACAAGCACAGTGTGCAAGGACTGTTTTTTGATAGACTTAGCCCTTCACATCATTGAAAGAACCTAAAACATTTCCAAAGGATTCATGAATGCAAAATGCCATCCACTTCTAGAGAAGGAAATATGGAGTTGGAATGCAGAATGAAGCAGACTATTTTCTCTTTTATTATGTTTGGTTTCCTTTAGTTTTTCTCATGCTTTCTCTCATTCATTTTAATTCTTACATGCAATATGACTAATGTGAAAATGTGTTTAATTACAATATATGTGTAGAGCCCATATAAGACTGCATGCTCTCTTGAGGAGGGAGTAGTGAGGGAAGGGGAGAAAACTTAAAACTTATAGAAGTGATCACTGAAAAGTGAAAATATACAAATAAATTTGGAAAAAAAATAAATTGAATTAAAAAAGATAGTTTTCTATTAAAAAAAAACATGTCATGTGGACCACAGAAAGTAAGAGAGGATTCAAAATATATTGCAATAAATTTCCATTTCAGGAAAGCCTATATAATATATTTTACACATTGTATTGAGAACTACCCATCGTTTCTTTAATTCCTTGTAGGTTTGCTTTTATTCTCTGATGTATACTTTTACTTGGTTCTTCTTTTTCTCCTTTTCCCCTGCCCCAAGATAAAATCAAGCATGAATACATGTATATAGAGATATGAACACACACACACACACACACACACAAGCGTGCACATGCACATTTGTACAAACATATATAAACATACTTTCCTTGACAGATTCTACTCCTAATCTTTATTTTTATGTTTGTGCACACCTCTTATTTCCTATCTTTCCTGACTTCTCTGCTTTGCTTCTACTATTACTCTGTCCTCCAATTATTTAACCTCACTCCCTTTCCACAAATTCTTGTTCGTTTTCTCACACCCCCATGTAAGAGGTGGGTGATACATAGGCTTGTGGCTTCTTTTAAGATAACCTTATATTTGTACCTCTGTCACTCATTCTGCATAGCAACAGGAACATTAAAGATTTACTTTTATCCTTGATTTAAAAGACTCTTCCTCATTGGACCTTTAAACATGTCGCTCTTGAGTTTCAGGCTACTGAGACTCTCATCGATGTTTTCTCCTGCATTCTCCAAGAGATTTTAGCGGTTCTGGCCTATTTAAGAGCTTTCTCACCCTTTGCGTAAAATCGTCATTCGTGGTTGGTTTCCTTCAACAAATTGATTCTGACCTTTATGATGAAATTGACTTTTTCATTCTATTTTCTCTACTAAATTGAGAATTGATTTTGAATGAACTTCCTTTAAACTGACAACTCCATGATACTCCAAAGATAGATATTCTACCATTTTTATCATTCCCAGATGATTATTCTATTTCACAGGGTTTGGGTTTTAGTTTTGTTGGTTATTTTCCTTTTTTTGGCAAATCTGTAAGGTCATATCTTATAAATCAATGATTACTCTCCATGTCTCCCCTCCCCTGTCCTCTGGATAACTAGAATTCCCCTTGCACTAATAAAATCAGTGTCATGGTATTACATATATTTAACTGATGTATCAATAATCTAGGGAGCTCTGAGCTTGTTTTCTCGGATAATATTTGTTATCAAATACATGCCATAGAAAGATTCTTTAAAACAACAACAATGTCATTTTCTTACAGCAACCACTTAGTAATTATCTCCACAGTGATCTTTGTACAATGAACTTGACTCTGTTGAGAATAGCTTCCTTTTTTATTCTTGTTAATGTTGCAATCAACTAAATACCCTCTAATAGGGTATTTAGTGCAATCACAAAATAATACCAAAGAGAACATCTGTGGTTTCTCATATCTCCCAAAGATGTGCTGAAGATGTTTTGATGTATTAAAACTTCTCTTGCATAAAAACTCTGCTACCAACCAAACTGATTAATTCTATTTTTTCACAGTAATGGCCAATGCTAACAACTCCTTTCCTAGTTGTTTCTGGAGACTGAATAAACTGTCTTGATAAATACATTAGATATTTAGCTTGAACATTACTCAGAACAGATCTCTACAAGGCAGAAAGGAAATTTTAGTGAAAACTTGCCATTAGGGAACAATCTGACTTTAAGTCAGATCTTTTTCTACCTATTGACACTACTTCCATCCATAAATAACTCATTCTCCATCATCAATGTGATAAAATCATAAAAGAGAATTGGAAATAGTCTTAAAGAACATTTAGATACATTCCCTTATTTTGCCCATAACGTAACTGAGGTTGAAGGACAATAAACTGCCTGTCCAAAACCATGTCACTTGGAACTTTGGTAATGGAGGTAGGAGTAATGCACAGCTCAATTTATTACCAGCAATCCATCACTAATGTAGAAGACACAACAAAGAGGCAGCAAGCAGAAAAAAAAGCAAAATAAAAAAAACAGGGCATCTAACAAGTCAAAATAGACATCCAAAATTTATTCACTAAAGTTCATTACTTTTCTTTACAAGATAATCCCCCACAGTCTATACACAGTTACTTTCACTAGTGAGAACAAACCAGAAAGCCTAAAAATGATTTTTAAAAAGAATTTTACTAAGTTTGTTTGGCAGAGGAGAAACCTGAAAAAGACATGGTTTCCCCCCTTCCCCTAATCTTTGTTACATCCCACAATATATGGAGTACAAAGAAGGATACGTGTACACATTAGCACATATTACATATAAGCAATTTGCTTGAAATGTACATCAACAAGCAAGCTAAATATTCAATAAAATTTGGGTGAAGTCAAAACACAAGTTACTGGGTCAACTCAAGACTTGATTAGGTGGACCCAAAACAAGACCTGAGTAGGGTTTAAGTATTCCTTCCAGAATGTCTTCTAGGGCAGCTGAACCTAGAATAAGATTGGTGTTAGACACTTTCTAGCTACCTCTTTTATTCTACATCTAGATATTTCTAGGTTAAATCAATATAATCATTAATAAGCTATCTCAAACAAAATCACAAAGTTTATTGCACACTTTACATACTACAAGTTAGATTGCCTGGTTTCACAGCTTACATTAGAGAATTAGTTCGAAGAGACAAAGAAATTACTACCAGAGGTAGTGAGAAACTACATGGGAGGACGCAATAACAATTTAAAGACTGAGACAGTTTTATTTAACACTCATCTATCCAGTGCTATGTTCAGAGAACTATGTTGCAATCTATGGGCAACCATACAGAGTTTAGAGGTGACATAGTTTCTGCATTTATGAACCTTACAGTGTAGCAGAGAACATAGACATACGTAATTATAAAGTTAGATACATAAGAAAGGTACAAAACAAATACATTAGAAAGGTAAGGGGATTCTGTAAGGTTAACTAATTGCCAACAAGATGATTGGAGAAGGTGTCCTGAAGGAATTACCATATAGAAGGTGCTTTAAAGGATGTGCAAGACAGAGGATTCTGGGAAGATGGCAGAATAGGTCCAGAGGTTTTAAGCTCTCAAGATTTTCCTTCACTAAAGAGAAAAATAGTGCCCCTGGGTGAGCATGCGGTGGTGAAAATGAATAAGGGTAAAGTCACCAAAGGGGTCCTGTTGGGGTAATTAAAGAACACCTGAAGAAAAATCTCAGGAGATGATTTCCTCCTGCTGCAGAGTAAACACCTCCAGGCTAGCGTCACCTTCGACAACCAGCTGCAAGCTGCTTAAACAAGACCCAGCAAGTGCTAGGGTTAGCTGGGTTGGGAGGCTGCCTCCACTGGCCACAAGGAACTTTTACCCCTGGGACAGAAAATGAGGGGACTTGGGTGTCTGACCTAGGGAAGATCTAGGGAACCTTTGTTGACAAGGAACGTCTGACCCAGCTGTGCTGCATAGAGGAGCAGGGGGCAAGAAGTAACCAGCACACACATAGTGAGTGCAGAAGAAATGGGGCAGGGGATGCTGCTGGCTGTGGGCATTCATAGGAGATTGGAGGTTTTAGTTTCGGTTCAAAGTTCAAGGGGAGAACTGAAGACGGTCAGAAGCCAGAGGCCATTGCTTACACCTCAGGACTAGGTAGAAATAAAGTGGAGGAGTTAGGTGAGATAGGAAAAAAGAGATATGCAAACATAAAAACAAGAGTAGGAGAAGTAGAATCTCTTAGGGAAAGTATGCTTATATATGTATCATATATTATTGTATATTGTATATATATATATGATATATGTATATATATATCAATACCTAGATATAAATATGTCCATGCTTAATTGTAGTCTTAGGGTGGTGGGTAGGGGGGAGGAAGGGGGAAAACAGAACAAAGTAAAAAGTGTACATCAGAGAACTAAAGATAGTCTACAAGGAAGCAAAGAAAATATGGACAGCTTTCACCATACTTCATAGTATTTTATATGTGTGTATATATAATATGTCTATGTATATATATATGTCTGTATATATATATATGTCTATGTATACATAGACATATATATACACAAATATACACACACTTTCTTGAAATGATAAGTTATTACTATAGCTTCTGAATTCCCTCCAACGTTCTGCTGTGCACAATACATTTTCTCTTTCCTTATTTTATATTTGTTTATAATATTTCTTTTCTCATGTGTTTAAGTTCTAGTATTTGTCTAAAATAAAAAAAAAGTTACAAAGTAAAGAATGGGCAATGTTTCAGAAGGTAAACTAGGTAATGGGATATATTCTGGGTGTAATGAACAGATTGGCCAAAGACACAATGGAGAAAAACTAAAGGACTTGCTTATTTGGAAGACGGAGAATGATCTAGTTTGGTTAGAATGTAGAATATTTGGAATGGAATAAGGGGAGATGAGGATGAAAGTTAAAACAATGCTAGATTATGGAAGACATTCAATATCAGGCAATGGAATTTTTCATTTGTTAATATTCTTCTTAATCCATTATTTAAAAAAAAAAACAACTTATCCCTCCTATCTCTTTTATAAGGTGGCTATAGCCAATGTGATGGGATGGCCCCTCTAATATCTCATTTATAATAATGAAATACGTATGCTATGCATATATTGTCTCTTGAGTCTCCATGAGAACCTTTCCAGATTTACCAGTCTTATATGCCATTAAGACTTTCTGTCCTATGTTCCCCAATTAGCACTATGTTTCACAGGAATGAACTGACTGCTTTGTTTAGTTCTGATGAATATCACTGTCCTTTGGTTCTTATAAATTTTGATTTTTAAAAATATTTCACAATTGACATGTAGTTCTAGGAAAATATTGGTCTCAAAGAGATGGAATTTTTCAGTGAGCAACTTGGGATTATTGAGAGCCTAGAGTAGTTTCTCAAATGTCATTCAGCCCAATCTCTACCTACATAATGTAAAATCTGAAACTTGTGTCCCATTAACAGAAGTTTTAAGAGTATAGAGACAACCCTGCGACAAAATGAAGTGTTAGGTGAGTTTTAAAGAGTCATTGATGATTCATTATCATGGAAAGAGATGAAATATTGTACCCAAAGTATAGCAAGCAGTCCAGTTCAGCTGAAAAGTATAGCACATGAGAGAAAATAGGGTGAAACACATGTGGAAAAAATAGGTCAGGTTATATGATGAAGAAATTTACTACTACTATTACTACTACTACTACTACTACTACTACTACTACTACTACTACTACTGCTACTTCTACTACCACCACTACCACCACCACCATCACCACCCTCACCACCATTATCATCAGAGAGGCAATGGGAAGTCACTACGTTCCCTTAGCAAAGAAGTGGCATGATTTATAAATATCCTATCATAATTATATAGAAGATAAATTAAAGAGAGCATACGCAGGATTCACGGAAACAGTTAGGATTTTGCAATATTTTCAGTACTTCATACGATCATCACAGTAACCTTCTGAGGTAGGTACTATTATTATTTCCATTTTGCAGTTGGGGAAACTGAGGGAGAGAGATTAAGTGACTTGCCCAGAGTCACAGAGATAGTATGTGCCTAATCTTTGAATTAGGTCTTCCTGACTCCAGGTCCACATTTCTATCCACTAGACCATCTAGCTAGAAATAACAGGAGTCTAAGCTAGAGTTGTAACTGTGAATGAAGGAAAGGAAGCAAATACAAAAGACATTGTTGAGACATAACAGATGAAACTTCCCTAATGTTGAGATATAAGGAGGTGAGGAGGATTAAAAAGTTCAGAAATACTCCAAGATATTAAAACTGAATAGATGAGTAGATTTTCATTTAATAGAAATAGATAAATTGGGAAGAGGCATGAGTTTTGACAGGCAGATAATGTTTTGTATTTTGCTCATATTGGAGATGCAAGATTGGAGTTCAGGAGCCAGATAAGGACTGAGTGTGCAGAAGTAATTAAATAGGTTGGAGTAAAACTAAAAGAAAACTATGTTATAAAAATCCAGGGAGAAGAGAATAGCCAAGAAGAAAAAGTAGTCCACAGGGGGCCAAAAACTACATGAGTTCAAGAATTTTGAGAAAGGCCTTTCAAACTCCATCATTCCTAGAAACACCCTCTAAGTTAATCAGGACAAATGGAAATTATCTTCCAACTAACCATACCTCGAATATGAGAAGATAAACATAATTCTTGCAAATCTTCTCTTAGAAAAGCTAAAAAAATCTAGTCACTTCAATGAATTTTCATACGGCTTAGCCTTTAGACCCATAGACATTCTCATTTTCCTCTGGATGGTTTTCATCTTGTCAATATCTTTCCAAGAAGTTAAATCCAATACGCTAGGTGTCGTCAGACCAGACTAAAGTATAGTGGCACTGTCGCCTCATGTGTGCTGGATACTGCCTTAACTCTTATAGCGCCTTAGTGTTTTATTTGGATTTTTTTTTTGGGGGGGTGTCTGATGTTGATTGATTATTAAACTTGAAGTTTGTTGGCTTTACACATGAGTTACTACGTAGCTATTTCTACAATTTTTATTTTTTTAAACACAAGCATTAGAAGGTATAATTCACATCTTATTAAATTTGACCCAAAGATTTGATCATTTTTATCCTTGACTGCCATGAATTAATAAGGAACAAAACCTAAATCTAAAAAAGATTCATAGAAGGTATTTTATTAGATGTTTGGCAGAAGGGACAAAACCAGAAAAAGCTGTGACCAACTTCCCCAAGTTGCTGTAATGTCTAAATTTCATAGAGTTCAGCAAGTGTACAAGAACACAATCATCTGAGTAACCTGCACATGGACAGTTTAAAAAAATGGATGTTTTCCAAAAACAGTACAAATACACAAACTACTACATATAGGCAGTTTCCAGATAAGACACCCTGATTTTCTGAGGTGTACTTTAGCAGTCAAGTCTAAACATTCAATAAAATTAGGGTGAAAAAAAAGCAAAAGCTTTTGGATATTACATCAACACAAGACCCAGGTAGGTTCCAAACATTCCTCAGTAATCTCAGACTCCCTTGGAGGGTCTCTGGGGTGAGCATCAACTGCATCTAAGCTTTGGGTTACAATATCTGCCATATAAGTATAGATATAATAAATATTAAGATTTTCCCCCAAAGTGATGTTTTCCTCACAGATGTAAGCTATTCCTTTCAGTTCTGTATATCTAAAATTTAAATTAAGTACACAATGTATGTCTTTGTCTAAGCCATTGATCAAAACAAAATAAAACCAGCCAAAACAAATAGAAAAGCCCAGAGCTAAGCATAGATCCCTGGGGCACTTCACTAGAGACTTAACTCTTCACTTCTTTATTTCTGTAATCAACCACAGTTACGATGGGAATAAAAAGGGGACAAGTTCTGTAGTGAGAATAAAAGATAACAGATGCTATATTGGTACCACTATCTATTTTTCAAAATCAGACCTGGGGCATTGACAGATCCTTTATGAAACATTTATACAAATACAAAGACAAGAATAGGGATAAGAAGACTTTAGGGATGGGGTTGTAAGGTGTAATTGACCTCCGTGGTCAAGGACAGTTTATTTTCCCCCATACAAAATAATTTTGAAGGTTGCTCTGGTGAAAGCTGACATTCCACCTTTGCTCCATCCATCTGTCCATCCGTCTCTCTCTCCCTCCTCTTCCCTCTCCCTCCCTCTCCCCACTTCTCCCTCCCCCTCTCTCACCCCCCACCCCCCTTCTATCCCCCCTCTCCCCTGGACAGCAATAGGGATGGAATATTAATGAGTCAGGAAAACAAGTTCAAATCCCAACTCAGAAACTTGCTAATTATATGATTCTGGACATGTCATTACCCTTTAACAATCTAAGTTTTCTGATCTGTACAAGTTATAATGGTAGCACTTACCTCAGCCTCAGAACTTTATTGTGAGCATCAAATGAGATAACATATATAAAATGTTTTGCAAACTTTAAAGCACTATATAAATTTTATCTATTATTATTCCTTTGTGAAATATACAGTCTAGTAGGTGGTTAAGGTAAATGTACAGATGACCATAATACATAAGATTCATTTCATTATATGAAATTCTCTGTTGTCCAAAGGGGAAATTGCTACCAAAGAAAATCATTAAGAAAGATTCTATGGAAGATATGAAATTTGAAGTGGTCTTATTAATATGAGTATATATTAGAGATTAACTGGGAGAGATGGATAAAAAAAGGCATAAAAAAGACACAAGGTGACATATTTTAGGTTGCCGACACTGACCACTCACCACTACAGCTAAGCGGGCAGTTTGTTATTCCTAAGGTACTTCAATGGTTCCACAGTTATAGGAAAAGAAACAAATCCACTAAACTAGACATCTGACAGCCGTTAGAGCAAAGTCAGCGTCTAAATTCTAACACTGTGCATGATGAGATGAAGACAAGGTCCTTAGTCTCCAAAACTTTATTTTCTGAAGCACTACTCAATTTAAAAGAAATAATTGAATCTTAGTATACATGATCAAGTTATCTGGGCTGTCTCAAGAGCTAATTCAAAGAACTACATTATCATCCTAATCAAATATGTCATGATCAATTGTTAGCAAAACTGAGAATGCCAAATTGAGCATGTGGAGGCTGATTCAGTAACTTCAAGGGCATGCATCACAAAATAGAACAGCAAAAGACTTGTGAACAACTGAGATTAACTTTGATAATGTATATCTACAGAACCTAGGTTTTATTTATTGTATCTTGCTCAGTGCTCAAACTAGTGTCTTGTATATTTACTTCAGTATGTCAAGGATACTTCATTTCACCCATGTGAATATTTCCTCTATTGACTTACACTAGAATGACAGTTCTCCATCCTTTAGTAGAATCTCTATGAATGGTCATGACTGAAAAAATATGTGTATTTATGTAAGCCCCGATATATATGTATACACATATATGCATATGTATACATATACATCTGAATGTGTATATGTATTATATCCAACTGTTCTATGTATATTTATACATATGTGTAGTGTGTATAGGGTGTTCCAGGAGGACTAGCATCTCTAGGGTGAGGGCTTGCTGAGCCCTTTTCAGGGCTGCTCATCCACCTTTGGTGTCCACCTCTCAAGGAACACTTACCTGCAGCTCCAAGAAGCTGTAGCAAGTGCGGCAGTCATACCCAAGGAAAACTGCCTCAGCAGTTGGGTTAAACAAGGTTGAGGATAACCAAAAGACTTCAAACTTGTCAGTGAGTTAGAGGGATGTCTACACACAAGAATGTGAAGACTTCCCCCGGCCGAATGGGTAGTTAAGAACAATTTGTTACAACGGTCATGAAGATAATTGAAGCAGGCGCTATAGAGCTTGGTCAGACATTGAAGATGCCAATGTCATCTTTTGCATTCTGGGCCATTGCCAGTCATCCTGGCTTTTGTCTTGCTACTAGACTTCAATGACTGGAAGAGATAGTGTGGCTGACAAATGTGCATCTCTGCTCCACTTAAATCCAATCCAAGACATTACCCTATGTTGTCACTGGTCCTCTTTGAAAAGGAAGAACAAATAGCAATAATACAGATAAAATTATGTATATATGTATGTATGAATGTATGGATATTATTCTATCATCCAGCAATAAGCTTCTTTACACTTGCTTAGGGTAGTTCATACAGAGGATCTTATTCAAAACCTTTCAAATTTGTTAAGTTTCCAGAATTCATCTAGTGTATAAAGTATGTGATGATTAAATTTTAAAGTAAGAATTTAGTGCAGATCTTGAACACATTAAGTATTTTATAATTTATAAAGAGTATTAGATAGAGGAAATGAGAGTGGGAGGATCTGAAAGAGGGGAAGGGACTAAGAGAGGGAAGGGAGGAGGAAGGAAGGAGGATAAAAGGGAGGGAGAGAAGGTGGAAGAAAAGGTGGGAGGAAAGGAATTCAAAATGAATTTATAAAATTGTAATCCTCATGTAAAAGAAAAATGTGAGTGATATTGAGTGGAAATAAGGTGGGTGGGAAGTAAAGCAGAAACATGAAGTGTCAACCTTTCATAGGTTCATACTTGGGTTTTTTTTTCACCCCATTAGCAAAGAAGTATGTCATTTTGCCTAAAAATTAGCAAAGGCAATTCTAGGCCATGTAGCAGTAAGCACCACAGCATACCCAAGAGGGCCTGTTGCACAGGTTCTAATATCTTCTTTCCTAAAAGGAAAGCAACTTTTGAGGGATCAACAATCACTTTAATCAAACACGTATGCCAACAGAGAAAATATAAGCAGGACCAACAAACAGAATTTCCAACTGTCTGACCCTAGGCAATACATACATCTTTACCAGAGAGAGAAGCACCAACATCTGGGTTTTCAAAGCCAGGGGTCTTCTTAGGGGCTTCCCAAAGTCTCATCTGCACATGAACCTTCTTCCAAAAACTAAGCCCCAAAGCAAAACGTCACCTCAGAGTATATATACTCTTTTTCAGAGAAGGAGGGCGCCAATACTCCTGACTCCTCATTAGCAGTCAGTAAAAGGTATGGGCCTTCATAGGAAACAAGTCTCCCCTAATGAAGCCTCCCCCAATAGCCCCACCTGAGGCCTATCAATGAAGGAAGGCAAGGAAGACTTTTAACTCCCATTACAGGCCACCAACTGATATGTCATAAAATTAAGAAAGTCACAATGCATTATAGTATCATTGATAAGCCATCAGCTACCTATAAAAGTCATTGTTTTCTGAGTACTAGTTAGTCTAATACACATATTGCATGAATATTTCTTTTCCAATTCTTGGATTTTCTTTAACATTTTTAAATTTTATTTTCCTGTTTCAAAGCAATTGATCCTGTTTCATTGTGGACCTGAATGATCCTTGAACTACATGATTTCTCATGCTGTAATATCTCTTAACAGTTATTGATGTATGCTAAGAAATACAATTTTCACATATTTCCTTGGAGTAATATGCTTTTTTTTAAATACAGAGAAACATACACACATTCAATAAAAAACGTATGTATCCACTAAATCCAGCATTCAACTGATGAAACTACCTAAAATTGGTGAAACAAGATTGGTTTCATCTGATCCAGGTCAGCCTGGTGCCACTAGAAATATTCACATAACCACTGCTAAGGCAAAATGAAAACAAATAAAAAATATTGTCTTTCCAGGATAATTTGCACATCACTGTGGTTGTCAGAGAAACAGAAAAGGTGAATTGTAAATAAACTCATACCCATCAACACCACCCCTGTCTGCCCTTCAAATATCAGTCATTTCCCTATTTTCTACCCTAAGCTAGGGATAGCTATTTCCAGATAGTAAGAGTTATAGTATTCCAACCCAGATTGTTAGACAATTTTAACTAGATATTTGTTTGCTTGTTCAGGTTTTTTTTGGAGGCAGAGTCTTGCAGACATCTAGATCCTAATATGGTAAAGAATTATGAGCTAAAGAATTCATATGCCAAGGAAAGCTTAAGTATCCATTGGTCTATCAACATAATTCTTGAATGTCTTAAAAGCACCATAGCATAGTGGAGAGAATTCTAGCTTTGGAGTAAAAAGAACTGGATTCAGGACTTTAGCAGTGCAACCCTGGGCAAGTCATTTCAACTTTTAGAACTCTAGTTTTCTCATCAGTAAAATGGAGACAACATTCTCTACTACTTTGAAGGAATATTGTGAAGAAAAGTGAGAAAAATCTACATAAAGCAATAAACATATTTCAGTTATTATTATATGGTTGTGTACATGTGTTTCAACTCAACCAATACCTGTTCTTAAATTAAAACAATTGTGTTAAAATTATATTAACTATATGAAAGTAAATCCTATGACTACAGAGGAGGGTAATAGGACAAAAGTTGAATGTTTGGAAATATAGCTTCACTGGTCCATGTTTCTGGGTGTCAAGGGGAGTTAAAAGATGAGTCTGAAATGGTTCAATTAGCAATGGTAATGGACATTAATAAAAACAGAATACAAAGTAACCTAGATAGATCATTGTCTGAATCTCTGGTTATGATTTCCATTGAGGAAAAAGGTCAGATTTCAAGTCCTGAATCTTAGATGTTGACTTGTGAACCTAAGTCACTCATCAGTGCTTTTTTCCTTTTCTTTTTTTTCCAGTAAACATGATTATGGTCCTTTAAAAAATTATTTGCAATTTTATTTCTCACCAGTTACATGTGAAAATAATTTTTGACATTCATTTTAAAAATTTTGAGTTCCACATTTTCTCCTTTCCTCCCACCCTACCCCATGCCCACTCCCCTTGAGAAAATAAGAAATTCAATATAGGTTATAAATGTGTAGTCATGCAAAACATTTCCATAATAGTCATTTAGCAAAATAAAATGTAGAAAAATTCAAGAAAAATAAAGAAAGTAATGAAAGTATGCTTCAATCTGCATCCAGGTATGATAAGTCTTTCAGAGTTGCCTTGGATCGTTATGTTGCTGAGAATAGCTAAGTCATTCCCCAGCTGATCATTTTATAGTTGTGTTGTACACAGTACATTTCACTTTGTATCAACTCATGTAAGTCTTTCTAGGTATTTCAGAGTGTATTCTGCTCATCATTTCATTTAGCATAATAGTATTCCATCATATTCATGTACCAGATTTTGTTCAGTCATTTTCCAACTGATGGGCATCTCAAGAAAACTGCTACTTTCTCTCTCTCTCTCTCTCTCTCTCTCTCTCTCTCTCTCTCTCTCTCTCTCTCTCTCTCTCTCTCTCTCTCTCTCTCTCCACACACACACACCCACACACCTCCACTAATAGTGCATTAATGTCTCATTTTTCCCACATCCCTTCCACCATTTGTCATTTTTTTGTCCTATTTCTAGATCTAACAGGATTGAGGTTGTAACTCAGAATTGTTTAAAGTAGCATTTATCCAACCAATAGTGACTTAGGGTATTTTTTCATATGGCTATTGATATCTTTGATTACTTCATCTTTGTTTATATTTGTTGATCATTTATCATTTGGGGAATGGCTCTAATTTTTAAAAATTTGACTCAGTTCTCTATATGTTGGAAAAATTAGGCTTTTATCAGAGAAACTTATTTCAATTTTTTTTCACAGTTACTTTTCCTAACTGTATTTCCTTCAATCGTATTTCTCTTCCTCCTCATTTATTCTATTCTCTTTCTATTTTCACCCTTTCCTTCTTCAAAAGTTTTTTTTTTTTTTTTTTTTTTTTTTTTTTTTTTTACTTCTGAGCATTCCTTCCCACAATCTGCCTTCTCTTTTATCATTTTATCTTCTCTTATCCCTTTACCCTTCAACTTTCCTTTAGGGTAAAAAATGTCTATATCCAAATGAATGTGCATGTTACTCTTTCTTTGAGGTCATTGTCATGACAGATTAATTCACTTCCCTCACAACCTTCCTCTTCCCCTCCACTGTTAAAAGCTCTTTCCTGCCACTTTTATGTGAGATATTCTCCTCCATTTGACCTCTCCCTAGCTATTTCTCCCAGTACACTCCTACCCTCCCAGTACACTCCTACCTCACTGCTTAATTTTATTTTTTAAATATTATCCCATCATAATTATTTGAAAATCAAATTTTCTACTCAATTCTGACCTTTTCATTAAAAAAAAAATTCTTACAAGTCCTCTATTTCATTAAATATCTACTTTTCCCCCAGAAGGATTATACTCAGCTTTGCTGGGTAGTTGATTCTTGGTTATAATTCAAGCTCCTTTGCCTTCTGTAATATCATATGCCAAGACCTGTGATCCTTTAATGTAGAAGCTGCTAAATCTTGTATTATCCTGATTGTGGCTCCATTATAATTGCTTTTTTTTTTCTTTTGGAGTACTTGAAATATTTTCTCCTTGACCTAGGAGCTCTGGAATTTGGCTATAATATTTCTGGGAGAGTTCATTTTGAGTTCTCTTTCAGGATGTGATTTGTGGATTCTTTACATTTCTATTTTATCCTCTGGTTGTAGAATATCTGGAAAATTTTCATTGAAAATTTCTTGAAAGATGATGTCTAGGCTCTTTTTTTAGCATGAGACATCAGGTATGTCCAATAATTTTTGTCTTAACTCTCCTGGATCTTTTTTCCAAGTCTGTTGTTTTTTCAATGATATATTTCACATTGTCTTTGATTTTCTTAATTTTTTTTTCCATTATGGTTTATTGTTTCTTGACTTTTCATAAAGTCATTAGCTTCCATTTTCTCCCTTCTGGTTTTTCAGGAATTATTTTCTTTAATGAGTTTTTGTATCTCTTTTTCCATTTGGCCAATTCTACTTTTTAAGGAAATTTTAACTTTAGGGAATTTTTGTGCCTCCTTTTTTGCATTTGCTTATTCTGCTTTTCAAGTTATTCTTCTCCTTGTTGACTTTTTATATCTCTTCTAGCATTTGGTTTAGTATGTTTTGTTAAGGTGTTTATTTGTGTGTGTGTGTAAGTGTGCATTACCAACTCATTGACTCATTTTGACTCATTTTTCATGATTTTCTTGCACCACTCTCATTTCTCTTCCCAATTTTTCTGCTGCCTCTATTACTTGATTTTCAGCATTCTTTTTGAGCTCTTCCATGTCATGAAACCAATTCACATTTTTCTTGGAGTCTTTGGATGCTACGTTTTTGACTTTGTTATTTTCTTCTGAATGTGTCTTTTGATCTTCCTTGTCATCATAGTAATTACTTTTGGTTAGATTTTTTTCTCTGTTGTTTTCTCATTCCCCATGCCTATTACTTGACTTTTAACTCTTTGTTGAAATAGGACTCTATTTCCAGTATGGAGTCCTCAGTGTCCCAAATTTCAGGGGTTTTGTGCAGCTATTTGCAGAGATATTTCTAGGAGCCTATATTTTCAGTTCTTCCAAGATGGTATACTCTATGGAGAAGTGTTTACTATTCTCTTAACCTATTCTCTGGTCTGTGTACCTGCAAGCACTCTTTTCTGTCCTGCAAGTGTGAAGAGGGTCCCTGCTATACTGTGGCTGCAAGCTCTGCTGTACTATTGCTCCTTCCCTTGTAGGAAACCACCACCTGTGATTGTGATCCAAATCTGAATGTGGGCAAAGCAACAGAGTTCTACCTTTGTGCTAGCAAAGAGATTGCTATAATCTCCTTCTTACCTGTTGTTAAAACCCTCCTCCCCCCCTGCTCCCCACTCTTTGCCATACATCTGTTGACTGAGAGCTCTGAAAAGAGAAGCTTTCTTTGCTGAATCAGTCACTCCCAAGACCTGCTTCTGGTTTCCTGGGGTTGGGGCTGTGCTGGTGTGGCCTACACTGGACTGTGTTCCACTCTCACCTAGGTGTGTCAGACTTTTCCTGCTGACCTTGCAATTTTTCTTTGCCATCTATGCAACTACTTCCACTGATTCAGTCTCCCCAAAGCTGGCTCCTAGTTTCCTGGGGCCTGGTCTCCTTTGGCATAGCCTGGGCTGGACTGCAGTTATCTCCCACTCTGATGTAATAGACCTCTCCTGCTGACCTTCTAAATTGTCTTGGGCTGTGAAATGGTTTAACTTCATCTTTTTGTGGGTTCTTCTACTCTATAATTTGTGTTAGAGTCATTATTTAAAGGTGTTTAGAGCAGTTTAGTGGAGAGTTCAGGCAAATCTCTGCCTTTACTCTGCCATCTTGGCTCTGCCTCCACTCTAGATAATTTTCTGACTCTAGTACTTTGTAAATTCCACAGAAGATGCTGACCTGCATTGGTAGCAAGAATCTCCTCAGGGGATTCTATATCCAGGAGATACCTATATTATTGAAATCACAGGTCCATTCTCAATCCATGTCCCCATTAATATGAATACACATTTACATGTATAATTTGTATAAACATACTTTCCTTCTTAGAAATAAATTCCTATCTCTCTAACTAACAATATTTTTACACCACTTATTACATTCCAGGCTTTATTCTAAGCACTTTATAATTATTATATCATTTTATCCTTACAACAATCCTCTGAAGTAGGTCCTATTATTATCCCCATTTAACAAATGAAGAAACTGAGGCAAACAGAGGTTAAGTTGCTTGCCCAAAGTCACAAAACAGCTTAGTGTCTGAAGAAGTCAAATTTTAACTCATATCTTCCTCACTCAAGGTCCAATACTCTATCCACTGCACAACCTAGCTGTATCTAAATGATAATAAAGTGTAATAGTAAACTATGTAGGGAAACCCAAATATAATCTCTCCTTGAAGTCATATAAGGAGGAATTTTGTGGGGTTTTTTTTTGGGGGGGAGGTTTGGGGGTATATTGCAGGAGGCACTCCTGCAAAGTACGAAGTAGATGCTACATTTATTTTCATTTTTTTTTCCGATTCAGTTGCTTTGCCATTCTCATGTTGAAATAGCTTATACTACTGCTAACTTCATCTCTTCCACCCTATTTCCTCCTTTACTGCTTACCTTTCAGTACTATAGTTAAGCTTTAATCTTTTCAAAATGCTTCAGTGGTAGAGAATGAACCTTACAACAGTTACTCAGTAAATTATGGAGAATACTGTGAAGTGCTATAATATAGGATGCCACAGTTTTGCACAGATAACACCATAATTCTGTCACACTCCCCAGAATTTTTCTAAGTTTCCTCAAATAAGTAGATTCATTTTTAGAAATAATTTCTCCTTCAATTTAATAGGGAGGAAAACAGCAACATCAAAACAATATAATATAACTAATATTTCTCAGGTTTCCAAACACTGTGTAAACATTAGACATATGTTCATTGAGGTAATTATTAAAACTTTAGACAGAAGTGAAAATGCACTTGTCCTAAGCATTACCACTTCTGGTCATGGAATGAAGCTCTGGATTGATTAGCCACCATATTTGTCTTCTTTCCAATGGAAATTCCACCATGTATTACTAGTAATATTCACAGTACAACTGAGTTAAAACAATTCAAAATTTGCGAAACAAGATTTGCTCAAAAAGGTTGTCTATGTCTGGGAAATAATTCTATGAAAACTTAACAAATATATTTTATTCCTTTGAAATGGAGCCATATGTTTTGTGAAATGTGACTGAATTGAGTCTGATCATTCCTGTGTGGTTTAAAAAATATACAGCAAATTAAATTTTCGCATTTCTTTTACTGTAGTTCTCTTTAAGCAACTATTTTAGACACAGAAAGGCAATCAGTTTGATGACTGGCATATGTTCATACAAATGTGTCCATTTCCTCCTTTTTCCACATTTTAAATCGACCATCTCTAAAAATATCAACTTTCATAAGGGAAAAAAAAGAAACCTGGCAATTTAAGAACTGAATTGATCCTGATAGTTTTAAATTTACTCTGAGATCCTTAAAATTAAAATTTTAGGTGAAGACAGACTTTGGCTGCTTTAAAAAAACACTACTTTCTCATTAAGAATCTTTGAGTTGAATAATTTTAAGATTAAGCAGAGAGCAGCATCAATCCTTACTACAGTCTAGGGAAGTCAAGAGCAAAAGAAAATTCACTTTGCTAGAACTATATGGGTATGTCATTATGAAGGGAACACATCTGACTGAGATCATAATGCATAGCTTTTTTTCTCTGCTCAAGATGCAAACCAAAAAAAAAGTGTTTTCCTAGATGAAATTATGCCAGCCTGTATTTGGATGTTACTTTAAAGTTCAAAAAATATTTTCCTCACAGCAGCCCTCTGAAGGGGCTATTACAAATATTTATCTGCATATTACAAAGCAAAAGGAGGAGGAGGAGGAGGAAGAGAAAGAGGAAGAAGAAGAAGAAGAAGAAGAAGAAGAACAAGAAGAAGAAGAAGAACAAGAAGAAGAAGAAGAAGAAAAGAAGAAGAAAGGGAAAGGAAGTAAGGATGGAAAGAAGGAAGAAAAGGAGGGAGGGAGGGAGAAATGAAGGAAGAAATATAAGAAATGTTGAAGTATTTTATACTTGAGCATGCTTTAACCAGATCTAGCACACCAACTCAGTTCACATTTATACGGTGCTTTAAGCCTTACAAAGTTCATTAAAAATGAAAAGCTGGGTACTTCAGGTGGACAATGAAATTTATCGAGATAAGGAGTGCCAGGAATAATATGAGTTGGATTGTTTGAGGAAAAATTGTGCATGTCTCTTAATGATATCAAATTGCACATCACTTCAGAAGTATATTTCTTTATTATCAACAATCTCTTGTGTGGAGAATATGGTTACACATCATAGAACAACAAAATCTGACAAAAATGAAAATCACCCAAAAGCCCAACAGTATAGAAAGATAAATGTGTATGTTACCAAAGACAATTTGCATGTGAGAAAAGAAAGTATTTACCATATGTAGCAGCAATAATTACAAAAAAATAAGAGATGGCCACTTCATTTAGAATATTCATCTTTGAAATAAAATAAAAACAAACAAAAAGGAGTCTTCTATACGAAGCTGATCCTCTCAAATGGATTTATGGGAAGATACGGATAAGAAGAATGTGGATGGAACCATAGGTATGTCAGTAAATAGGTTACCCATACCAATGTAATTAAATAGGTAGATTTAGAACTGAAAGGGATCTTAGAAGTCATCTATTTTTCCTCCTCATTTAAGAGAAGAGAAACAGGAAAGTCAACAAAGTTAATATCAAAGAAAATCTCTCTCTGGTTTTGTAAAGATGGTCTAGATGGTTTCCATATTTACAGGCAGCTGGGGAAGAGGAGATCTGATGGACAAAATTCTGGACTCAGTAAGAAAGACCTGAACACAAATATTGTCTTAGGCAATAATTAGCAATCTGACCCTGGGTTAGTAAAGTAACCTATTTAACCTCGGTGCCCTTATTGGCAAAATGGGGATACTAATAGCACCTACTTACAGTATTCTTGTCATAATCAAAATGTGTAAGTAAAGTGCTTTACAGACTTTAAAGTGCTATAAATTGACCTCTATTATTAAGAGATCTGGAAGAGATCTCAGTGGCCAAACTTCCCATTTTATAAATAAGGGAAACTGACTCTAGGAAAGATGAAATGACTTTCCTAAGGCCATAGAGATACTAAAAAAAATAGAGGAAGGAATTAGACTCAAGTCCTTTGATTTTAGAGACATTACTCTTCTTACTACGTTCTAGTTCTATCTGTTGGAATGAAATAAAAGATTGAACAAGTATCTAGATACATAAACATTTACTGGCCTCATTCAAAGTTTCCTGATATCAGTTTGTGTAATGTGGTTGATAACCGTGAAACTGGGTAGGTTGTACTCATAATCTTGATCTTACCAATAAAGGAACTTCACATGTTATTTTCCCCATGTTTAGCCCAAAATGTGAAAATTTTCTATACTATTACATTAACACTATCATCTAATGCTGATCATCTCCGGTTGTAGAAAACTCATCACATCCTAATGTCTGTATATGGTATATACTCCTTTAAAAGACTTTGCCTGGAGGAGTCAAAATAATGTGCAAATTTATAGCCTCAAAATGTAATCCAAAGATTAATGTTACTTGTTTGTGACCTTCCTCCTGATTGTGTGTGTGTATGTGTGTGTAATTTTATGCACATATTTCTTCCAACATTCAAAGAAAGTAGATTACTGATGATGAAGTTCTTCCTACTAGGAACTTGCCATAAATAGGAATGGGTGTTGTACTTGTCAGTTTCTGATATGTCTATTGAGATAATCATATGGTTACCTTTCTGTTCTTGTTGTGGTATTGTTGATATGTCAATTGTCTTGACAGTCTCCCTAATATTGAACCAGCACTTCATTCCTGGTATAAACCTCACTTATTCATGGTGTATTATTCTCATAAGTTGCTGTAAATTTTTTGCTCATATTTTATTTAAAATTTTTGCATCTATTCATTGGGGACAATGCTCTATAATTTTCTTTCTCTATTTTGGCTCTTACTGGTTTAGTACCATATTTGTATCATAAAAAGCATTTGTTAGCATATTTTCTTTGCCTGTTTCCCCAAATACTCTATATAGTATTGGAATTGGTTGTTTTTTAAACGTTTGATAGAATTCACTTATAAATCAATCTGACCTTGGAAATTTTTTCCTAGTGAGTTCATTGATGACATGTTTAATTTATTTTTCTGAAATGGGTTTATTTAAGTATTTATTTCCTCTTTGGTTAATCTTGGCAATTTATATTTTTTGCAAATATTCATCCATTTCACCAAGACTGTCAAATTGACGGACATACAATTGGGCAAAATAACTCCTAATTGTTCTTTCGATTGCTTCTTTATTGGAGGTTGAGTTCACCCTTTTCATTTTTGATACTGATAATTTATTCTTTTTTTTAATCAAATTGACCAAAGATTTATCAATTGTATTGGCTTCCTTTTCATAAAACCACCTCTTAGTTTTATTTATTAGTTCAATAATTTTCTGATTTTCATTTTTTAATCTATCCTTTAGTTTTCAGCATTTCTAATTTGGTATTTAAATGGAGATTTTCAATTTGTTCTTTTTCTAGCTTTTGCAGTTGTATTACCAATTCATTGATCTCCTCTTTCTCTATTTCATTCATGTAAACATTCAGAGATAGAAAATTTCCCCTAAGAACTGTTTTTACTGTATCCTATAAGTTTTGGTAGGTGGTATCATTATTTTCATTCTCAGGTGAAGTTACTGATTATTTCTATGATTTGTTGTTGGACCTACTCATTCCTTAAGTTTAGATTCTGTAGTTTCCAACTGATTTTTAATCTATCTTTCCATGGTCATTTATTTTATGTAATTTTTATTACATCATAATCTGAAGAAGACACATTTAATATTTCTGTGTTTCTGCATTGAATTGTGAGGTTTTTATGCCCCAGGATATGGTCAGTTTTTGAGGAGGTGACATATACTGCTGAGGAAAAGGTATATTCCTTTCTTTCCCCATTCAATTTTATCCAAAGGTCTACCATATCTAACTTTTCTAAAATTCTATTCAACTACTTAACTTCTTTCTGGCTTAGTTTGTGGTTAGATGTATCAAGTTCAGGGAGAGGGAGATTGAGGTCCCCCACTAATGTAGTTTTGCTGTCTCTTTCTTCTTGCAACTCCCTTAACTTTTCCTCTAAGAATTTGGATGCTATGCCACTTGGTAGACATATATTTAGTAATGATATTGTTACATTGTCTATGGCGCCTTTTAACAGGATATAATTGCCTTCCTTATCTCTTTTAAATAGATCTATTTTTGCTTTTACTTTGAGAGCAGGATGACTACCCCTGATTTCTTTACTTCAGGTGAAACATATATTCTACGATGACTACCCCTGATTTCTTTACTTCAGGTGAAATATATATTCTACTCTGGCCATTAGCCTTTACTCTAAGTGTATCCCTCTGTTTCACATGTGTTTCTTGTAAACAATATATTTTACAATTATGATTTTTAATCCATTCTGCTATCTGCTTCCATTTCATGGGAAAGTTTATCCTATTCAATTCACAGCTATGATTACTCTCTGTGTTGTTGTCTCCATCCTCCCCCCTCCCATTTATGCTTTTTTCCTCTCCTTTTTCTCTTTCTCTCTTCCTTCAAGTTTTGTTTTTCACCACCACCTCCCTCAGTCTGTCCTCCCCTCTACTGACCTCCCCTTTCATTTCTCCTTTCCCTCCTACTACTGCCTATAGAGCAAATTGAATTTTTATATATCACTGAGTGTGTTATGCCTTCCTTGTACCAAATCAGATGAGAGTAAGGTACAAACAATGCTCATCTCCCTCCCTTTCTTCCCTCTACTGTAATAGTTCTTTGTGCCTCTTTGTGTGTTGTAATTTACCCTTTTTCTGCCTCCTCCTTTCCCCTTTTCCCATTGCAGTATGTTTTTACCCCTTAATTAGGCTCTTTTATGATCACATCAAAGTCAACTTATACCCCACACTCTGTCTATATATATCCCTTCTAAATGTCAGAATAAACATATAGTTCTCAAGAGTTATAAGTGTCATCTTCCCATGAAAGGATGTAAACAGCTTGCCCTTATTGAATAACATGGTTTTATTATTATTCTTTCCTTTTTTACCTTTTAATGCCTCTCTTGAATCTTGTATTTGAAGATCAAATTTTCCATTGAGCTCTGGTCTTTCAATCAGGAAGGTCTGGAAGTTCCATTGAATGTCCATCTCCTTGACTGAAAGATTATGTTTTGTTCTGGATATTGGCTTTGTGTGCTGCGGCCTCAGGTGCTGGCAGCTGGAGGCTGTAGGAGTCTGGTAGCTTACCTGGTGCTGAGCTGGAGCTGGTGATGTTAGGTAGTGTGTGCCAGGTATAGTTTTTCTACATTTCCTTGGGCTTACACTGACACTTACAGAATGGGGTGCAGTTGAGGGTGGTCTGGTTACTAGAGATCACCATCTCACCCAAGGCTGTGCTAACGCATGGGTAGGTTCAGCTACTCATGAATGTCTGTCTCACGGTGCACATAATGGTTCCTTGATTTGGTGTTTGCCAGTTTCCCTGACTGTGCCAAAGCAGACTAGGGTCCTGGTGTTGGCAGTTGCCTGCACCCACCACCCTGAGGCTCAGGATCTCTACCTGGTTTGCTGAAGGAGGGCTGATCACTAGCTTCCTGGAATGCTTCCTGTCCTGTACTGTTTCCCTTCAGCCAAAGCAAGGGTACCTTTCCCATTAATCCCCCTAGGCTCCTGAGATAACAAGACTGCTGCACCCCATCTTTCCACTGGCTACATTTTTCCAGGATTTTTCCTGGCATGGTATTTTCTGAGTTTTTCTAAGTCAATAAGGGAGGGTGATAGTGACTCACTTCTTACTCTGCCATCTTGGCTCCCAGAAGTTGAAATACGAGACTTTCAAACATTCCATCTGTGGTCTGAGAGTTCCAGAAGCCTCTGTTGCCACTGCCATTGCTACTGGTGCTGTCAATTCAGGCACTCCTAAGCGCCTGCTCTTGGTTTGCTGGAGCTGGGACTATACTGATACAGCCTGATCTGTCCACCCCATAGTAAGTGTTTGCTTCTGATTAGTCCATCCCTCCAATCTGCCTGGCCCTTTTATTATTCTTCCTCTCTTATCCCCCTTACTCTGCCTTCCTTCATGGTAAGATAGATTTCTATACCCAATTGAATGTGTTATTCCTTCCTTAAGTCAAATCCAATGAGAGTAAGACTCACTTATTTCCTTTCAACCTCCACATTCTTCCATTCCATTGTAAAAATCTCTTTCTTGTCTCTTTTATATGAGATGATTTGTTATATTCTGCCTCTCCCTTTCTGTCCCAGTACATTCCTCTCAACAGTTAATTTTATTTTTTAAAGAATCCTTCCTTCATGTTCAGCTCACCCTGTGCCCTCTGCCCACACAAATACACACACACACACACATATAGATTATATATATACACTTATGCATATAGAATATAAACATAAATACATACACATGCGTGCCGCACACACACACACACATATATATTAGAAGGAATATATATATATATATATATAGTTATATATATATAATATATATATATATATTCCTTCTAACTACTCTAACACTAACAAAGGTCTCATGAGTTACAAATATCATCTTTCCATGTAGGAATATAACAGTTCAACTTTATTGAGTCTCTCATGGCTTCTTTTTCCTGTTTACCTTTTCATGTTTCTCTCGTTTCTCGTATTTGAAATTTATATTTTGCATTCAGTTCTGGTCTTTTCATCATGAATGCTTGAAAGTCCTGTATATCATTGAATGATCATTTATTCCCTTGAAGTATTATACTCAGTTTTACTGGGTAGGTGATTATTGGTTTTAATCCCAGTTACTTTGACTATTCCCAGTCCTTTGATTCCTTAAAGTAGAAGCTGCCAGATTCTGTGCTATCCTGATTATATTTCCACAATACTGGAATTGTTTCTTTCTAATTGCTTGCAATACTTTCTCCTTGACCTGAGAACTCTGAGATTTGGCCACAATATTCATAGGAATTTCTCTTTTCAGGATTCTTTCAGGAGGTGATCAGTGGATTCCTTCAATATTTATTTTGCCTTCTGGTTCTAGAATATCAGGGCAGTTTTCCTTGGTAATTTCATGGAAGATAATCTCTAGGCTCTTTTTTTGATAATGGCTTCAAGGTAGTCCCATAATTTTTAAATTGTCTCTCCTGGATCTATTTTCCAGGTCAGTTGTTTTTCCACTGAGATGTTTCACATTGTCTTCTATTTTTTTTTTTCAAACTTTTAGCTTTGCTTTCTAACATCTTGGTTTATCTTATAGTCATTAGCTTCCCTGAACTTGATTATCTCTTTTAAAGTACTACTTTGTTCAGTGAGCTTTTAAACCTTTTTTTCCATTTGCCTAACTCTGCTTTTTAAAGCCTCCCTCTCCTCATTGGCTTTTTGGACCTCTTTTTCCAGTTGAGTTAGCCTGCATTTCAAGGTATTATTTTCCTCAGCATTTTTTTGGTTCTCCTTTAGCAAGCTGCTGACATGCTTTTCAAGCTCTTCTATGGCCTGAGTCTATTCATATACATTGTGAAGGTACTGGAGGCAGAGGCCTTGACTTGCTCTGACAGTATGCCTTGGTCTTCCTCATCTGAAAGGATGGTTCACCAAGAAAGTAACCTTCTATGGTCTTATTTTTTTTTTCCCTTTTTTGGAAATTTTCCCAGTCAGGCACTTGACTTCTGAATCCTTTGTCAAGAGGGGGGTTCTACTGCTCCTCCTCTCCGAAGTGCAGTGTTCAAGGCTGAGATTCAGATCAGCTCCTCAACTCCCCAGGGATTTTGGGTGGGGGCAGGACTGTCACTGAGATCTGAAGTTCAAATCAGCTGCTCAATTCTGCCAGAAGCTTTAAGCTGAGCTGCCTTGACAATGGACCCAGGTTGCTTCCATGTATCTGCCTGCTGCCTGCTTCTGTTGCTGCCACTGCCTGGGGCCAGTTCTGTGGGACCCCCATTCCCCTCTCACCCCTCTGGGAAAGCCCTCCTACACTGACTTTTGGAGTTTCTTTGTCGCTTGTGGGTTGACAAATCTGGGATCTTCCCTGCTGGGAAATCTGTCCCAGAGGCCTGTTCAGGTCCTGTTCCTCCCAGTGTTGAGTGGCCAGGGCTGGGCTCTGTTCTGCTCAGCGTCCCATGAGATATACCTTTCTGGTTGGCCTTCCAGGTTACTTTTGGCTGAAAACCTCTTTCACTGCATTGTTCTGTGACTTCTGCTGCTCTAGAATTTGTTGAGAACCATTTTTTACAGGTATTTTGTGGACTGTGGGAGAAGTGCTAGAGGATATGCATCTTTCTACTCCACCATCTTGCCTCTACCTCCCTTTCCTTGATAATTTCTTAGAATACAATATCTAGTCTCTTTTTTTTATCATGGTTTTCATATAGAAGACTAATTTTTAAATTATCTCTCCTGGATCTATTTTTCAGCTCAGTGGTTTTTCCAATGCGATACTTCATGTTGTCTCCTATTTTTTTATTCTTTTTGGTTTTATTTTATAATTTCTTGATATCTCATAAAGTCATTAGCTTCCATTTACTCCATTCTAATTTTAAAGTATTATTTTCTTCAATAAGCTTTTTGATCTCCTTTTCCATTTGGCCAATTCTGCTTTTTAAGGCAACCTTCTCTTCATTGTTTGTTTTGAAACACTTTTGCCACATGGATGAGTCTATTTTTAGATGTGTTATTTTCTTCAGCATTTTTTTTTGGATGAAGTTTTGGATGTAGGAGCCTTAGCATTCCTATATTTCTCAAGATGTATGCTTTGATATTCTTTATCTGAAAGTGTCAAAAACAATACCTTTTCACCAGAAAGTAAACTTCCGTAGTCTTATTTCCACCCCCTCCCTTTTTGGACATTTCCCCAGTCAATGACTTGACTTCTGAGCTCTTTATTAAATGGAGGGTGTACTAACATAAGTTTCAAAGGTTTTATGCAGTTGTTTTCAGAGATATTTCTAGGGACCAGTAAGTTAGCAGTTCTTGCAAAGTGACAAGGGAGAAACATTTACTCATCCCCTGACCTATGATCTGGTCTGTGAGCAATCACAAACACTCCTTTCTGCCCCAAAAGTGTGAGTAGGATTCCTTCTTCACAGTAGCCACCAGCTCCACCACACCAGCCCACCTTCTTACTGCAGAATCACCACTCAGGATTGCAAACCAAATCAGCCGTTCAATTTCCAACCTTCTATAGCTGCAGAAACAGCTACCTCTATGGTACTGGCTTGCTGCCACACTGGGCCTAGGCCTGGGGCTGAAGCCATATCATGCTCCCCTCTTACTCAGGTGAGAGAGCTTTCTCACTAACATTTGAAGCTGTCTTTGAGTTTGTGAGCTGATACATTTGGAAACCACAGCAGTTGACATTGGTGCAGTACCCTGAGAACTGCTCCAGTGTCTCTGCCACAGCATGAGTCATACTTTTCTCTGAGCCTCATGCTACAGACCCTTCCTTTTGGTCTTCCAAACTGTCTTGGGCTGGAAATCTCTTTCGGTCTCTTATTTTGTGTCTTCTGCTGTTCTAGAATTTGTTTAGAGTCATTTTTTATAGGCATTTGAGGGGACATACTTCAATCCTCTGAGATGTAAGAGGAAAGAATGGGGATAGTGACAGTAGGCAGTACACATTATAGAGTCCAGAAACCAGAATCAAAACACATGAGTTCATAGTTTGCTTCAGAAACTTTATGCCTGTGTAACTCTGGGTAAGCCACTTAATCTCAGCCTCAGTTTTCTCATTTTTTTTTAAATGGATAAGATACTTGTAGAACTTACCTCCCAAAGTTATGATCAACGAAATAGCATATGTAAAATACTATGCTCATTTTAAATTGGTGTATAAATATTCATTGTTATCCTTGTTCTTTCTTATTTTTATATAGACTGCTTTTGTGTTATCCTCAAATTATAAGAAGATACACTTTCAGGGAAGCATAGATCAATGCCTTCAGGTATGGACAGTGTGATGCTGCCAAAGCTGGATGTACTGATATCCTCAAGGACAACTCTGTGACACTGTGTTTTGATTTCTGAAAGAGAGAGAGAGAGAGCAAGAGTGAGAGAGAGAGAGAATGTGTGATAAGCTTTTGGTAGGGGAGAAAACTAAGGTGGCAAAAATTAAGCTTACTGTTTGCCTCTAGGCCCACAGTGGACATAGTTTACTTACCCTTAGAGTGACTGGAGAAGAGTTCTTTTCCTAAATTGCCACCTGTAACACTTTTAAAAGGGATTCATATCCTTGGAGTACAAACATCTAATGTTTGATAGATATAATCTTAAATTCCATATCTCTCTTCAACATTACAATGAGATAGTGATTGCCAAACCTTGACTCCTTTCCTAAACCTCACAAAAGTAAAACTCTGATATCCATGTGAGATGTACAATGGAATATTCCAGATCTATTTAAAAATCCCTGTAATAAATAAACTGCAGGAGTACTTTATTACGGAGTCCATCTTATATGGTATACTGGTATGCACTTGAATTAGAGTTCCCTAACATAGCTTCAATATTCCACATATTTGAAAATACATGAAATTTCCCTCAAAAACAATTCATCCCAGTTTATGTCAAGAACATGGGACACTATGATTGCTGGTACTTTCAAGTAAAGGATGTCACTGACTACTGTATGTGTCTAACTAACAGATGGTTCAAAATTTTTTAAAGATATGAGAAATGACAATGAGATATCATGAGCAGAAAGAGAAATTTACAGTGAGAACCAATGCTAAAATAGTCAGTCAGTAATAATACCAAAAACCTAATAAAAGAATTATTGATATGACCTTGGATTGTCAACTCATTTAAGATGTCCTATAATATTCCTATATTCTTCCACATTTTATCACCATACAGTTTCCAGGTTCCAAAACACACCATAATACAAAACATGAGTATCTAGACATGAGAATTTTTAACCTGCTATTTTTGCTATATTTCTGCTAATATATCAGCTTCACAATGTCAAAGATAGTCCCTTCTGTAAGACAAATGAAGAGATGTAACAAACACTTAACAGTGCTATCCAAAAGTAGCACTCCTTTGCATGAAGCAACTTGTCTCTATCTTGATCATGGTCATGGCTATTAATCAAGCACACTTGTTTTGTTTTGTTTATAAACTTGCTAATTTTATGCTTTTTTTTCCTGTTCATCTCCTATAAGATATAACCTCTTTCCCCCAAATCTCACATTTTACATAGTTCTTTCTTTATTTCTACTTTTTCCTTGATCTTAGAGTCTCTGCTGTCATTGCTTAAATGCCCAACATACATCAGATTTCTGCAGAAACTCCTATATTCATAGATGGAATTTAAGCCTTAACTTCCAGTCTTGTGCCAATAGCATTCCTTCTGATTCCTCCTGACCTCACTTTTGAGGGTAGGCAGTATTATAAGGAATGTAGTGATAGAGCCTTGTATGAATAAGATCAATGGTATGGTATAATCCTCTATGTAACTCTTGAACTACTGAGTTACAGATTTTTTCCATGTAGGTCTATGGTAGTATAGTCTGAGAAGCCAACAAATTGAAGTCAAAAGGATCTATCATCATATGAATAAATACAGAGTTTATTAAAGACTCAGAGATAAGAAACATGTCTGCATATTGGGTGAACAGAGTAATAGTATGCCAGTGGGATCTTTAAAAACCAAAAAGAAATGAGAAATCAAGACTTTTATAGGAGTCAGCAAGAACAAAATCTTAGTACCACAAGGAAACTCAGTCTTAGCTCAATCAAATATTTTGCACAATCCCTCACTCCTGGGAAGCTGAACACACTTGTGTACCATTTAGCTGGCTTTTACCCACTGTTTACAAAAAAATGGAAAGATCCTAAGTATTATAATAGTCTTCTGAATGTATGGCAAATGTATTAGCAAAGCATGAGTAAAATATTAACAGATCTGTCTTTCTATCTGTCTATCTCCCCTATTTTTGTTGTAAAAGGAAAGGACTGGAGATGTGGAATACTTCATGTATAATTAGACAAATTATGTACAGTTTGTTTTTGCTGCATTATTATTTTTCTCCTTCATTTTAATCTTTGTTGCAAGTGATGTTATATAATATATAAGAATGGTGAAGATGGAGGGAAGGCTGGACTCAAAAATTAAGGTAATTAAATATGAAATAGGCAACAAGGTGACACAATGAAAAGAACACTGGATCTGGAGTCAGGAAAACTTTATTTCAAATCTGACCTCAGATACTTACTAGCTGTGCAGCTTTGGGAACCTTGAACTCTTTCATGTCAATGTCTTTATCTATAAAACAAGGGGAGTAATCATCCCTGCATTGATGTGAGGATCACACTATTTAGTATTTGCAATGTATTTTGCAAACCTTAAACTTTGTTGCATTGTTGCCCATTTGCCCATTATGATTCACCAGCCAGACACCTGTGGGTGGCTGAAGGTCCTCATGGCTATTTGGACTCAGAAGATCAGGAAGTAATGGCAATCGTCTAAGCCTTTACTTTCTTGAACTAACCAAGTCTTGAGATCATCTCAATACCTTTTGAAAGAGAAAAGAAAAAAAAAAAAACAACTATCCTAACTTGCCTAGAGGAGGAAGGCTTAAATTAACACTTCTACTTCCAAGAGATTTAGATTAGAAAATATCTAACTTTCCTTTCAGCACAGATAGCTAATTCCGATATACTCTGATACTGTGTATATAAGTTTACTCATATGAATAGCCCAATCCATGAATTCCCAATGAATATCTGAAAGACCACAAAACGTGAATTTTGTTTCTAGAATCATGTCTAAGTTGATTGTGGTTGTGTTCCTGTTGCAGGTTATTTTTTTAATTGTTATATGAGGAATGTATCTTTACAGTGATCTTCAGTAAGGGTATCAGTCAAGCAACAAGTCTTTACCATTGATCTTAGGTCATGATCCTATGTGCACTTCATTGAATGCGACATTCCATGAACACTGCAGCAAATGTGTTTCTCCCATGAATATGCCACAATTAAGTGCTGCAGCCAGCACTGCCAGCACTAGTTGATCTTTGGCACCATCAATTCACTACAGATTCTGAATCCTTACTGACTTGATATTCGGCATCTGTCTACTGGGGCACTAGGCCAGAGAACTAAATAAATATTAGAATATTTGGCAACCATCTCAGCTTTATTTATTTTACATATAATTTTAAACTTGACTATAAAACTTGTTACAGGTCTTTTGGGTCTATTCTCATAACTTAAGAGCTTTTTTGCCCCTTCCTTTTTATTTCCTTTTCTCTTCATTTCTATTCTTTTCTTTTCTGCTTTCCTCTTTCCTTCCAACTCCTAACATTCCCTTTAGTCATAAATATTTGTTGCTTCAGATCAAGGGTGCAAAACATATCATTATTCATTCTGTATATAATTAAAATGATATCAGAACTACTGCCAATCATAGGTCTGAGTTCCTAAAGAGGAATATATTTATCAAGTAGCATAGTATATGATAACATTATTTGTACGTTCTTGAATCTCCAAATGAAAATAGAAATTGGTCAGTTTTTTTTTTTTCTGTGTATACATCCTCTCCATTTAAACACCCAGGAATCAAAAATACTCTGTTTTTTGTCCTTTCTCAACTGCTGACTGCTATTTCAAATTGCTATAATTTGGTATGTTCATTAAAAGAATATTCCTTTTGAAAATCTTGTGACTTGCAAAATTTCAGCATTTCATACCCTGGTACAGAGTGTCTGTAAATAGAATTCAATGTGGCTTTTTTAGCCACTCTGCTCTGGAAATCAAGTATGTTTTTGCAGAATGTACAAAGAAAAGAAATTGCAGTACTAGCAAGAGCTTATGAAATTCACAACAGGCAGTAATACTGGGTTGTTGGAACTTTGTCTGTTGCTAGGTAAGCTTTGGGAATACCCATGAATTTCTGATGAAAAGAAATTTTATACATACACGTATATAAACACACATACATATATATATATACACATATATATCGAAGGTCCATGTCACTCCCCTCTCTCCCTTTTTCATAATTATGGTTTAATTACAGAAAATGACTAAAACTAATCAAATACAAAAATTGCTGAACTATATCACTTAACATTTAGCTTTATGGCCAAATGGAAAAGGATGATCTGTATCTAAAGTCATTGATGCAAACAACAACATTGAAATGTTTGTTGGTAGATTACATTAAACCTAAGGAAGCCAAATTGGATTAGTTAAATGTTTTGCCATTTTGCAATGTTTTGGCCAATCCTACAGGCTTATATGCTTCTAAAAATGATGACAGTCAAATTGTTGATCTGGTAGCAGCAGACATTAATATTATTAGAGGAGTGAAAGAAATATTCCTGTACTTCAGTTTCAACCCACTCATCACAATGGACCTAGTCCTATTTTCTTCAGCTGTGCAAGACATAGAGGTAGTCTCCACAATATTATACTGATTGATTCCATTTTGAGGGTCCAAATTATACTTGAAGTAAACTTTCAACACGTTGCAGTATAGGGAAAATTTTAAAAGAAAGGGAAAAAATGAAAACCTTGAAATGTTAATATGGAAAGATTTAAACATACTATTTAAAGGTGGGAAAAAAATTCTAAAGTATAAATGTGGTTTCCTCAAAAAGTTTTTTAAAATATAATTTCAAGGTACAAGTAATGACACAAAGGAAGATAATACAAATACAAATGAAAAAGCATAATTTCCCTTTATTAACTGTATAATTAAAGCTAAATCTATACACATTCAGAAAATAGTTTTAGAAATGGAAAAGATCCTGAAGATTTTCATATGTAGAAAATCAAAATTGCTTACAATTCTGTGTAATACTCCTTCAACAAAGTCCTATTTCTATACTTTATCACGGTATTAAGAAGAACACGATTTTCCAAGGTCAGGGCAAGAAAGTAAATGTTTTTGTCATTCCTGCCAAGATAGACAAGATTCAACTATGAACCGGGTGATAGAATGTATATTTATCTTACAAAGATCAATCTAGAAAGTAATCATCAGAAGCTTACCAGGGAATAATTTAATTCATTTTGAGGATAGTACCTAGAGGGGGTGGGGCACTCAGATCAACTGAAAAAGATAATACACTAAGATTTATGTCAAAGAAAATGTCCATCAGTTCCATTTAACACCATCCAAATGCCATCTGCATTGTGTTCAATACTGGGAATACTAAGGAAAAAAGGATGATTAATTGTGCTTTCATATTAAAGTAACCAATGGACCTGATTATGGGATATTATATAGATATTTTTTTTAAATCTCTAGGCCAACTTATTTTCACTTGTGAATGGGGAGGGAAAAGGTAAGTAACAAGAGCCAGAGTGCATCATGTGACTGTTTAGAAAGGATTTAAGCCATCTGAAAAAAAAAATCACATAATTTCTAAAACAAGTATATTTTGCAATTTTGTATTGTGCCAAGAGTGACTTCTTTTGAACAATATTTTTATTAAAACAAATTTAGTCAGACAACAAATGTTACAAATTCTAGATTTGGTTAGCAAGAGAATAATTCCTAAGAATCACAAGATTTTAGAGCTGAAAGTGACCTTAGATATAATTTATTTCACTCCTCATCACCAAGCCAAGAGAGAACTTATGACTCATCAAAGATACAGAACTAATTGGGGGCAGAACTAGAACTATCGTGTAACTGGAAGTTCAGAGACCCAAGGACAGCATCATAGACTCATAGCACAGGCTCATAGATTTAGAGCTGTAATGGACCTAAAGGAATTGTAATCTAAGTACCTCAATTTTACAAAAGAGGAAATTGAAGGCTAGAGAGGTTAACTGACTTGTCTAAGATCACACTTGATAAATGGTAGAGATGTTATTTAAACTTATTTCCTCCCACTACAAATTCAATATGTTCTCATCTGCACTACTCTACATGGATTATTCCAAACATCTGGTTTCTTTTTCCATGGTGATATGAGCAGGGAAAACAGAAAAATATGGAGGTCATTCCTATGTAAAATAAACCTCTATTTGACTTGGAGGCTCCTTCATATCAGTGTTGAACATCTTTGACCAACATTGGTAAGGAGATCCATATTTTGGGCTTCCCTGGATAATTTTAATCAGAGACCTAACAAAAAGGGGCTTATCATTATTGCTGAATCATTCAAAAAATATTGTACAGCTATTATACACACATATACACATGCAGAAGACATTTTATTGGAAAAAATCTTTAAAGTGACATTTTGCTTCAATAAACAAACGTTTATTAAATATATAATATATTATGCATATGATATATAAATATATATTATATACTGTATATATGGTATATAATGGGTAACATCACATTATATAGTTCACCACTTTCAGTAAATTGAATGGTAGTAAAGATGGAATATCACTTGCTAAAGTTTGCCTGTGTACTATTTATAATGCATGGCTTTCTTCAAAGAATGTGTAAATTACTGTGATCAAATCAAGAAATATTATAGATTCAAAAGTAGGCATATGGAGAAATATTTATTAATGTTGATTTAATAATGTCGTTTTTTTTGGTGATGCTTAGGTCTAATATTTTTTCTCCTCATCTTTGGTGTACTGAATTCCTTCCATATATATCCCTTACAATATATCCCTTAAAAATATATCCCTCACAGTGCCCTCAAAATGGTATGGATTTGTCTAGTCAAGAAGAATGTAGTTAACTAATATTTCTTAAACAATGACATATGCAAGGTACTCTGCTAAGTGTTGGAGATTCTTTTCTTAAAGGCAAAAAATATTCTCTGCTCTTAAAGAGTTCACAATCTGATGAGGGAGATAACATGTAAAAAAGAGTATGTAAACAAGATTCATACAGGATTAATTGTGGCAGGCAGCTTCAAAGCAAGGGCACTGAGAATAAGGAGGGCAAGGAGTTTTTCTTGTTTTTGTTGTTGTCTGTTTTTGTTTTTTGTTTTTTTGCAGATGGTAGAACTTCATTGTTCAATTGCACACAACTCTCCATGACCCCATTCAGTTTTTTGTTTTTGTTTTTTGTTTGTTTGTTTGTTTGTTTGTTTTTTGGCAAAGATACTGGAGTAGTTTGCTATTTCTTCTCCAGCTCCTTCATAGATAATGAATTGAAGCAAACAAGGTTATGTGACTTGCCCAGTGTCACACAGCTAGTAAGCGACTGGGGCCAGATTTGAACTTACAAAGATGGGTGTTACTGACCCAAAGTCTGCTTCTCTATGTATTGTACCATCTAGGTGCTCCTTTGGGGGACCTTTAGTTGAGATTTGAAACAAGCCAGGTAAGGTAGGACTCGGAGAAGAGGAGGGACAACATTCTAGACATGGGGGGCAGCAAGTGAAAATATCTAGAGTTGCGATATAGAATGTCTCATGTGAGGAAGAGGAAAGAAACCAGTGCCATGTATCACAGAGAACATGGATCAGAGTAAAATGCAGGCAGCCTAGGACGAAGACAGGTTATAAAGGGCTTTAAATGCCAGAGTATTTTATACTTAAATCTAGAGGTAGCAAGAAGCCACTAGAATCTATTGAATGGGGGAGATGGGTCATATTTGTGTTTACGAAGATCAGTTTGAAAAACTGAGTTGAAGATGGATGGGAGTAGAGAAAGACTTGCGTCAGGGAGTCCAGGTCTTATGCAATAAGCTCCTACATAAGGCTGATTGCAGTTTCAAAGAAGAAAAGGGTTCATATATGAAGGTTATACAGGTAGTGAGAGAGAACCAATGGAAGACAATGCCTAGGTTGTTCAGCCTTGCTTACAAGGAGTATGGTGGTACTGTCCATAATGATAGAGAAGTTATAAAGAGAGAATTAAAAAAAATAATTTTGGAGAGATAGGGGAGTAGGAAGGAAATAAGCATTTATATACTGCCTACTCTGTGCTGGGTAACATACTGCTTTAAAAATATTATCTCACTTAATCTTAACAACTACCCTGTGAGGTAGGTGCTGTTATTATCCTCATTTTATATTTGAGGACACTGAGGCAAACAGAGGTTAAATTACTCATCCAAGGTCACAGTAAGTTTTTGAAGCTAAATTTGAATTCAGGGCTTCCTGATACCACGTCTAGTACTCTTTCTATGGTAACATCTCACTGCCTCATAATGATAATGCAATGATTTCAGTTTGGGGCATGTTAAGTTTGAGATATTGAATAGCCAGCTGGAAATTTGATCCTGGAGACTGGTTGTGATATTGGACAAGTACATCTAAGAGTCACCTGCATAATGATGATAATTGAAACCATAAAAACTGATGAGATAACCAAGTAAAATAGTATCTATAGAGAAGAACTAGGGCAAAACCTTGAGGATCTTGTACAGTGAGTAAACATGACATGGTATACTGAGAATGTATTTTTAATGAAATTAATATATTTGTAATGGAATGGGAAGATCTTTCCCATCCATTAATCAGCCCATCTGACCTGTTTAAGTCACATGGAAGCCTAAGTTTCATGAAGCCTGTAGTGGGAGGAGCTTGCTCAATGGGTGGAATAGAAAGGGGTGGAGCAAGAAGGGTGGAACAGGAAAAGTAGGAGTTGGAGTAGAACTGAGAGGAAGTTAATCAGACTAGTCAGAGCTGGGAAAGACAGAAAAAGCAGGCAGCTAGGACTGTGAGTGTTTGTGGGAAGGCCTGATAGTGTATATAGACTTCTCAGTTATCATGATGGATTTCTTTGTTGCTATAACGGATTTGACTTTCTGGTGTTTGGATTTGGCTTTCTGGTATTTGAATAAATGTTTTGGTTCTGTCTTCCATATGGAGAGTCTGTTGCAGTTTGTGATTCAGAACTGCACTGGAATATTCATGGCTGCTGTAGGCTCTGTGAATAGCACATTGGTGCTACACATGATTCAAGATCAAACAAAGAAGACGGGGAAGGGGTAGTCAAGCAATTAGGATAACCAAGAGAAGCTAGTGTTCCAATAACCTAGAAAGAAGTGAGTATCAAAGAAGAAGAGAGTCAATCACAGTGTCAGAGGCAGCAGAGGCCAAAAGGATGTGAACTGAAAAATGGACTTTAGATTTGAAAGTTTAGGTAATTATTAATTTTCCAGCAAATTGGTTTGGTTGAAAAAAGAAGGTCATAAGCCAAACTACAGTTTCAAGAAAAGTGAGAAGAAAGAAAGTTTTCACTTTCTGAAAATGCCACTTTCAGATTTTAGCCAAAAAGGGTAAGAGAGATGGAGTGTGATGCTGGCAGGGATAGATAGAAAAAGAGAGAGTATCTGAAGAATGCAGGAAATAAGGATATATTTGTGGGGAATAGGAAAGCAGTAATTGGAAAGGAAAAAAAAATGAAGAACAGGGAGAGAATAAGGATGGTGGCAGGAACAATGTGCTGGTGAAGATAGTGGGTAATAAGGAAATTTAGAAGTGTAAAGGAAGTTTGCCTTGACAAGGAGAAGAGTCACCTCCTCACATGAAATGAGGTGAAATAGAAGATAGTGGTATCAGTCTTCTGAGTGCTATGAGGTGAGGAATAAAAAAAGAGGGAACTCTGATGATATTTTCAGTGAAATAAGAAGAAAAGTTTTCAGTAGAGAGGGTAAAGTGACAAAGGGTTGGATAGCTTCAGAATGGGAGGTTGGGCTTAAGGGTTTGGAATTAAGGGACAGTCAATGGGAGATGGAGAACTTTTGAATCACAGAAATTGAGTGATAAGAATCACTAAGTTCGGTTGGGTATCATAAAGTGGACGTAGAATAATTACCAAGTGAGGAGTTCAGATATTTCAGCTTCTCTCCCCACATTTACTTTCTTCAATGCAATTTTATCTTCCTAAAGAAGAACATCTGGGTTTATAATTTTAGATTCTAGTGTCTTCTATGGTGCAAAAGAATCTGTCAAAAAAAAATGTAGATCTTTTTCTTTGCCTTTATTTTTCTTCTTCCTTCCTCTTTCATCCTTAATTGCCCCTGGATGACTTTGCTTAGCTGGTTTACTATAAAGATTTCCTAAACTGCATTGTTTTTCCCCACAACCTTTCCAGAGCTTCTGCTTTTTTTTTTTTTTTTTGCAGCAATACTACTCACAATCCTCAAGCAATGTTTTATGTAATACTTCAAAAAGAACTTTATATTCTAAATCTGTATTTCTATTGGTTATCATATCTCATTGCTTGGCAAGTCAAATGTCAGTTGACTAAGATGATTTTGGAGCCTTTTTACTTTTTTTTAGAGTGACTGACTTACTTAAAACTTCTTATTAAGCTGTCAAAATCATATTCAATATCCTTGCTTTGCCATGCCTCTATTTGAGCATCAATATCATATTTAAATAGTTCAGGATATAGATATTTTCATTTTGGACCACATTTTTTATAATTTTCACAATTTCTTCTATATCAATATTAAAATTTAATGTTCCTCTAAAATATATGCAGAAAGCTCATTCAGGAGTCACAAACATTATTAACAAACCATTTCTTGTCTATTACAATATATTCAATTTTATCAGTTTACTTGATATTGACTGTTTATTGCTTTCCTATTCTTACTCAAAGAAAGTGTTTGGATTATATAGACATTAGATTTCTATGTAGTCTATAAGACTTTGACCTCTTTTATTACTCACTTTTGAGACATATTTATTAATATATTTTGCATAATCCTAACCTATCCCCACATTGTCAATAAAATCATTAAGTATATTGACTTAATTTAATATTGAGTTATTCATGGATTTGTCTACATTTTTAATCTTCTGCAACATGAATTTCAATTACTTTCATGTTGAGATTTTTCCAAATGCTCATAATGAACTCTGTAGTGCAACATAGCCAAATGTCTCATGATTGAAGATATCTCCTTCAACTGCTTAATTTGTATCTATGTAAACAGAGAAAGGCATGTGCATATAAGTCATCTTTCCATCAGACTGCAAATTTCTGTTAACTTCTGGTTTGATTACAACAGGAACATTAAGGTTGATTTGATTAGATTCTTCTAGTAGTATATGTACTTATACTAGACAAGGATCTCACATTCACAATAGTGATAGCTATTTTAACGTTTATCAGATGCCTAAAAACAATGATCTTTCAAATCCTCTTCCCTCACTATTGTGTCATTCTTCCTTCATCACCATAGAAATGGATGGGGCAAGACAGAAGGAAAGATGTATTTTTCTTTGTTTCTACTAGTTCTCAACTCCCATTGTACTGAACAAGGCTAATCCCTGAAAAGCAGAGACAGTCTGAGATAGGGCCAAAATGGCAAAGTAGAAGGAAGACTTGCTAGAGCTTTCCCCCTGTGCTCAGCCAAACATCTGTACAAAATGACTCTAAACAAATTCTAGAGCTACAGAAGCCACAGAATGAAGGAGTGAAGCAAATCTCCACCCCAAGACAGCCTGGAAGGTTGACAGGAATTGTGTATCATGTCACGCGTGGAGCAGAGAGCATTCCAGCATGGGCCACAAAGGCACAGATAGGACTTGAGCAAGCCTCAAGGGGATTGAATTACTGGCACCTGTGGCAGTTTCCAGACTTCATAACCCCAAAACGCTGAGGACAAATTGGAAAGTCAGTGGAAAAAACCTATCAGACCTGTGGGAGAGAGTAGGGTGATCTGGTCCAAGCTCCAGGGTGGCCGAGAGTGTGGAGAAGCCCACAGAAGTTGCAGCAGCAAAGGAAGCAGTGCTCTTTCTGCAGTTTCAAGTCCACAGATTGTGAGGGGACCAGGTAGCTAACAGTACACTCCCACTCTCCTACTAGAAGCAGAGAACTAGCTTGACAAAGAGTTCAAAAGTAGAGTTAATGGCTGCAGAAATGAGCAAAACTAAGGAAAAAAAAGGAAAAAATAAGAATATAGAATCTTATTTTGGTGACAAGGAAGACCAAAATATACAAATAGAAGAAGACAGCAAAGTCAAAACTCCTATATCCAAAGCCTCTAAGAAAAATATGAATTGGTCTCAGGCCACAGAAAAACTAAAAAGGATGTTGAAATTCAAGTAAAAGAAGTAGAGGAAAAATTGGGAAGAAAAATCAGTGATGCAAGAAAATCATGAAAACCAAGTCAACTAATTTCTAAAGGGGACCCCAAAAATGCTGAATAAAATAACAGACTAACCCAAATGGCAAAAAACATCCAAAAAAAACTAATAATAATAAGAATGCCTTAAAAAGAAGAATTGGCCAGATGGAAAAGGAAGCCCAAAGGCTCACTGAAGAAAATAATTCCTTAAAAAATGGAATAGAGCAAATGGAAACTAATGAATATTAAAAAATTCAAGAAATTATAAGAAAAACCAAAGAAATGAAAAATTGGCAGACGTGAAATATTTCACTGGCAAAAAAAAAAAAAAACTGACCTGAAAAATAGATCAAAAAGAGACAATTTAAAAATTATTGAACTATTTGAAAGCCATGAACAAAAATAAAGCCTCCAACTCATCTTTCAAGAAATTATTAATGAAAACTTCCCTTATATTCTAGAACCAGAGGGTAAAATAGATATTGAAAGAATCCATTAACTGCCTCCTTAAAGACATTCTAAAGGGAAAACTCCTAGAAATATTATAGCCGAATTTCAGAGCTTCCAGGTCAAGGAGAAAATATTAAAAGCAGTCGGAAAGAAACAGTTCAAGTGTTGTGGAAACACAATCAGGATAACACATGATCTAGTAGCTTGTACATTAAGGGATCAGAGGTCTTGGAATATGAAATTCCAGAAGTCAAAGGAGCTAAAATTAAAACTAAGAATCACCTACCCAGCAAAACTGAGTATAATACTTCAGGGGGAAAACATGGTCATTCAGTGAAACAGAGGATTTTCAAGCATTCTTGATGAAAATTTCAGAGCTGAAGAGAAAATTTGACTTTCAAATATAAGAATCAAGAAAAGCATGAAAAGGTAAATAGGAAAGAGAAATCATTAGTGACTTACTAAAGCTGAACTGTTTACATTCCTATGTGGAAAGATAATATTTTTAACTCTTGAGACTTGTCTCAGTATTAGGGTAGTTGGAGGAATTATATACATATAGACATAAGGCACATTTGAGATGAATATGAAAGGGATGATATCTAAAAAACAACATCAAGGGGTGAGAGAGGAATTTATTGGGAGGACAACAGGAGAAACAGAATGGGGTAAATTTTCTCTCACATTAAAAGCAAGAAAAAGCTTTTTCAATGAAGGGAAAAAGGGGGGAAGTGAGAGGGAAAGAGTGAAGCTTACTCTCATCAGATTTGGCTTAGAAAGGAAAAGCATATACACTCAATTTGGTATAAAAATCTATCTTACACTATAAGAAAGTAAGGGAGAAGGGGATTATTAGAAATAAACACTTTTGAAGGCAAACTGGGTCAAAAGAAGGAATAGAATAAATGGGCAGGATAGAATGGAGGGAAATCTAGACTTTCACATGATTAATGTTATGGAAGTATTTTGCATCACTATACATGTATAACTTATATCAAATTGCTTGCCTTCTCAGTGGGGATGAATGGGGAGGGAGGAAGAGAGAAGTTGGAACTCAAACCTTTAAAAAAAATGTTAAAAAATGCTTTTACTTGCAACTGCAAAATAAGACATATAGGTAATAGAAATCTATCTTGCCCTACAAGAAAATGGAAGGGAAGGGGATGAAAGAAGGGAGAGGTGAAATAGAAGGGAGGGCAGATTGAGGGAAGGTGTAACTGGAATGCATGATGTCTTATGGTGGACAGAGGTGAGAGATAGGGAGAAAATTTGGAACTCAAAATCTTGTAGAAGTGATTGTTGAAAACTAAATACATTAACTTTTTAAAATAAAAGTAGAGACAGACTATTAAAGATATGTACCAGAAGAATTTTCTTCTCATTTCCACTTCTTGGGACACCTAACTTCTTTGAAGACTAAGCTCAAATATCACCTTCTTCAGGAAGCCTTACTGGTTGCTCCAGAGGCTGACTCTCTTTTCCCAGGGTCATATTAAATCTTATGTGCAAATGCGTGTGTGTGCGTGCATGTCTGTGTGTGTGTGTGTGTGTGAGAGAGAGAGAGAGAGAGAGAGAGAAAGAGAGAGAGACAGACACAGAGACAGAGACAGAGAGAGACAGAGACAGAGGGAAAGGGAGAGACAGAGACAGAGACAGAGAGACAGAGGGAGAGGGAGAGACAGAGACTGTGTATGTTTTTTCATGTGTGTGGTGTGTGCATTTGTGTTTTTCATCACAGTGTAAATTTTGCGAGATCAGGAACTATTTTTCTTTGTATTTGGACCTCCACCACCTATTGTAGTACCAATCCCATACTCAGTGTTAAATCCACGCTTGTTGATTGATGGAATATGCCAGATTTTACTCTAGTGTAAATAGCCTTTGAGAATCCATGGTTACCCCCATGCCAAGATGAAACATGGTAGAGCCTTTGTGGAGTCTGTGGAGAACAGATTACCTTTCAAATTGTCCATATCCTAACCTATACCCTATATCCTCACCTAAATGGGCCATGGTCAATTACTGCCTCTCTTTAGAGAAATTTGGCAGGTGTCACTTGTGAATTATTCCTTTTCCTTAATCTTTATATTACCATGGATAAAATAAAAAAAAAAAATTCATGACTTTGAGAAACATAAGATTGGTGTCATATATTGGATGGAGCCACTTTAGTTATTAATAACTTGACTAATCATATAATTTATAATTATAATGTTATTTTATCATAAGGTATTTTCAGAAATAAGATGGACATTTTTGACATTCAGTAATAGTGGGTCTTGTTTGAAAATTTTAAATGGAATTCTATTTTCTTTGCTTTGAAAAAAAATTGATCTGCATATTGACAAAAGCATGTAATTATGCAGTAGGCCTTCCTGATCTAGGCAAAAAAAATGTTCTAGTTGGTAGCTGATAATTTCCAAATTATCATTCATACTCATGCTGAAAAGTAGAATTTACCAGATGTGGTGATAGGGAAACATCCCTATTCTGTCATAAAGCTTTACACAGAAACAGAATTTTTCCTACAACACCATAAAAGCATGATAAAAAAAGTAAGAGTCCATCAGAACAAAATAACATTAACAAGTTTATAAAACTTCTGGAATCCTAGTTAGCTTACAAATACCACACAGCTGAATGCTAAGCCAGCCAGGAAACTAATATACCCTATCCATATGCAGCTGTTGGGAGAGTACCTTGAGTGAGGTCATCTTTGTAG